>CAUYPK010163344.1:0-54667 GCA_963574355.1 Loris lydekkerianus
AAAAATTTTAAAAAACACGCATAAGTTAATTATTTTGATAAAAAAAAAAAGAAATAATGCATTAAATTAATAAAATCGTTCGGGGGGGGGGGGGCCCAAAAAGGAAAATGATAAAAATCAAAGTTAAATGAAAAGTTTTACATGAATACTTGTAATAACATATCCATTATATCCAGAAACCATAACCAACACAGATGTCTATCAGCTGACAGATGGATAAATAAAATGTGGTATACGGTGGAATATTACTCAGCAGTACAAAGTGAAGTACATGCCACAATATGAAGATACCTTAAAAGTGAAAGAAGCCAGTCAGAGAAGACCATACATTGTATTATTCCACTTCCATAAATTGTACAGAACAGGCAAACTCAGAGAAACAGAAAGAGGATTATTGGCTGCCAGGGACTCAGAGGACCGAGGAGAAATTAGGTGTGGCTACTCACTCTTTGGGGAGCTATTAAAATGTTCTAAAGTTGATTTTGGTTTAGGGGTACAACTCTGCATATATTAAAAACCATTAAACTGCACACTTTAAATGTATGAATTGTATCTCAATTTTAAAAGGAACCAAACAGAAAAAAATAAAAAGGGATTTGAAAGAAATTGAGACCAATATTGAAAATAAGCGAAGAGGATACAACGTATTAATGTAAGGAGACTCTGAAGATGAAAGCCAAAACAAGGAAACAGAATACTTAAAACTAAAATTCTAGAACATTTCCCCAAGGTATAAAATAGATTTGAAAACACATATTGAAATAGCATTCACAAACCTGATACTATTTACTCAGAATGATTTGACATTGAAAAATAGTTCTTAAAAAAAAATTACTGAGCATTAAGGAAAAAGAAAAAATTATTTGAACATCTAGATAAAAATGTGAAGTGGTAAAGGAACAAAAGGGAACTGTCTCCAGACTGGCCTCTACAGCAAGGTTTATGCAGGAAAAGTGAGGTAACCCATTTAAGATGCTGCAGGAGGGAAAAATGTGAGCCAAAGATTTGTTGATGGAGGAGAGTATCAAGTACAGAGAGCACAGATGAAAATGTAAGCAGCATGCTAATGCCCAGGGAATACTGTTCCTGTGAATCCTTCCTGAGGAAACTACTAGAACAAAAGCTCCCGACAAGCAAAAAAGACAATGGGAATTGTGCCTTTTCTTTCTAGGAAGTAATCTCTGGGCCCTGGACTGTCATGGCTGGTGGGATCTGTTTGGCTGGGGGGCTGAGGTCACACCAGATGGTCTAACAATATATGACTTAGAGGGTGGAACCGATCACACCAGAAGGAACAACAAAGAGATTTAAGGTGGGAACTTTAAGTCATCTCATATCAGTTGTCCAGGCTATCAATTGGTCATGCCCACATGGTGGACCCAAGTTAGTCCAAACGCCAAGACTATGTGAGCTCTTCTGACTGGTGAAACTGCATATTGGGACTCATCAATGCCAGAAAAGGAATGCAGCCTAACTCCACAAAGACAGGCCAGTATTTGTTACCTCTCTGGATTCTATCTCAGG
This sequence comes from Loris lydekkerianus, assembly GCA_963574355.1. Classification (NCBI taxonomy): domain Eukaryota; kingdom Metazoa; phylum Chordata; class Mammalia; order Primates; family Lorisidae; genus Loris; species Loris lydekkerianus. The sequence goes on from CAUYPK010163344.1 coordinate 1,525, forward strand.
TGCTTCACCTCTTGACTGATTTTAATTTGTATTCTTTTCCTATAATAAACCATAACCTTGATCATGATAGCTTGTAGTGAGTTCTATAAATTCTGTACACTTACAGTAAATTATTGAATGTGAGTGTGGTTTGGGAAACTCTTCCAAACTTTCATCTGGTGTCAGAAGGGGCTGGGAGGTCCCTTGTGAGGTCTGGCATTTGTAGTTGGTTACGCTCTTGGAGGCACCAACATAAGGATTGGTTATGAACATTAGATATATGACTACAAGTAGAACTCAAATTGAATAGGGCTTAAAAAACAAAATGTCAGGTATATGATGTCTATTTCCATAATTCAGATATAAAACTATAAAAATGGGAGAGCATATACAAAAAGCGTTCACTCTTCTGAGATGTACTGATGGTGGTAGTATTAGTATTGTTATTCTAAAATATTTGTGTGTGAGGTCTGATTTTTTTTTAAAGAAGGAGTAATTATAAGACATTCTAGTTCTATAATCTCATGTCCCTTAGAACTAGGAATCTTCCAGTGAAGAAAGGAAATACAGATATAACAAAGAAATTACTAAAAATAACTTGTAATCCTAATTTGAATATATGTCAGTGGTTCTCAACCTTCCTAATGCAACAAACCCTTAATACAGTCCAAAGGGGTTGCGACCCACAGGTTGAGAACCTCTGATATGTGTGCATGTGTGTTTGTTTGTGTCTATGTGTTTTCTAGGCCTCCCACACCATACCATATAGTAACCATGCCATATGATATTGGAGGCTTAGAAAAAGTAACCCACTAGCAATAAATACAATAGGCGCCTTAAAATACCATTTACCAGTAAAAGAAACTAAGGTTTTCTGGAGTTGATTGCAAGAGTGAGGCATGAAACATACAAGATGTGTTTAGAAAAGTTGTCATACCAGATAGCAAGGAAGCTAAGAATGACTGAAGTCATGTTAAATTATCTTGAAAACCAAATTGAAGAGGCTCCTGCTGACCACATTGGACAATTTGAGCTTCGAAAATCCCAAATCATGAACAATTCATCAGTATGTTTAAACCCATGCGTTAATAATGACTTTTCAAAAATAATGCATCATCCTTAAAGGAATGATAAGGAAGAAATTACTATTTTGAAAACTGGTACTTAGGGAGAAAGAATCAATCATTTATCCTTTCTTTTCAATATGAATTTGTATCAGTGGGAAACCATATAGTAAATGAGTTCAATAGGCCAATGCTTGCATTTACCTAACACAAAATTCTCAAAATAGGTACACCAAATATCTAAAGCTACAATCAATACAACTAAAAGGGGAAATATATAAATTCACAATCATACTAGGAGATTTTAACATACCCCACCCAATAACTGGGCAAGGAAACAAAAATCAGTAAGAACATAGTCATCTTGAAGAGTAAATAATTAAGCCCAATGCAATGGATATGTCAAAAACAAGTGGTATTTTAGTCATCTTTTTGTATGTAACCAATTACTCCCGAACTTGGCAGCTTAAAATAACAAACATTTATTATCTCACAATTTCTGTGGATCAAGAGTGCAGAAGCATCATAGCTGGTGGCTCCCATGAAACTGCATTCAAGCCAACTGCCAAGGTGGTGGTCTCATCTGAAGGCTCTACTGGGGGAGGATCTGTTCATTCACACGATTGTTATAACAACTTGGTTCCCCATTGCCTGTAGGCCAGAGAATTCAATTCCTGACCACATGGGTTTCTCATTACCTAGCAGCTTACTTCCCCCAGAGCAAGCAATCTGAAAGAGAAAGGGGAAAGAGCAAGTGAAACCACCCAAGATGGAAGCCACAAACTTTTTGCCCTTTTTCTTTGGAGGAGGGTAGCAGCATTATTGATATATAATTCACATACCATACACATTGCCCAATAAAGTGAACAAGTTAATGATTTTTAATACATTGACTATCTATCACCACAATCTCTACGTCCATCCTGTAGCCCTGGCAATCACCAATTTACTCCCTATTGCTACAGATTTTCCTGTTCTGGACATTTCTTGTTCTGTCTCCATATAACGTGGAGCCATTTGTGACTGGATTCTTTTACTTAGTTTAATGTTTTCAAGGTTTATATATTACCTGACTTTTTAAATCATAACTACCCTAGGGAGTATAGTGGTGTCTCATTATAATTTTTATTTGCACATCCATAATAACTAATGATGTTGAGCATTTTTTTTATGTGCTAGTGGCCACTTGTATAGTCTTCCTTGGAGAAATGTTTATTCAGATCTTTTGCCATGTTTTAATGGCATTACTGTTTTTCTTATTGTTGAATTATAAAGTTCTTTATATATTCTAGATGCAAGTCCCTTATCGGATGAATGATTTGCAAACATTTTCTCCCCTTCTGTTTCTCTTTACTTAATTAATAATGTCCTTTAAATCACAGAAGTTTTTAGTTTTGATATTTAATTATTTATTTTTTCTTTTGTTATTTGTGTTACATATTTTTTGTATATCTGATAATCCTTTACCTAATCCAAGGTCACAAAGATTTACTTCTGTATTTTCCTTAAGAATTTTGGATGAATATGGTGGCTCACACCTGTAATCCTAGCACTTAAGGAGGCTGAGAAGGCAAGATTGCTTGAGGTCAGGAGATATCAAGAGCAAGATCTCATCTCAACAACAACAAAAATAATAGAAAAAAGAATTAGTGAGACATGGCGGCACACACGTGTAGTCCCAGCTCCTCAGGAGGCTGAGGCCACAGAATTGCTTGAGTCCAGAAGTTTGAGGTTGCAGTGAACTGTGATGACATCATCACACTCTATTCTGGGCAAAAGAGCAAAACTCTTAAAGAAAAAAATGACAAGGAGTTTTATAGTTTTAACTATTACATTATTACATTTAGGTCTTTGATGTATTTTGTATACAGCATGAGGTAAGGGTCCAAGTTCATTCTTTTGCATTTGGATATCCAGTGGTCACAACATTTATTAAAATGATATTCTTTTCCCCATTGAATGGCTTAGTACCCTTGTCCAAAATCAACTGACCATAAATCTATGATTTTATTTCAGGACTGTCAATTTTATTCCACTGATCAATATGTCTATTCTTATACCATTACCACATTGTCTTAATTAGTGTCGCTTTTGAATAAGTTCTAAAGTTGGGAAGTATGAGACTTCCAATTTTGTTCTACCTTCTAAGGCTATTGTGACAATCCTGAGCCCCTTTAGTTTTTGTACTGACCTTCTATACTACAACCTTGCTGAACTCATTTATTATTTCTGATACTTTTGTCGTGGATTCCTTAGGATTTTCTATATGCAAAGTTATGTCATCTGAAAATACAGATGGTTTTACTTTTCTTTTCCAATATTGGTGCCTCTTATTTCATTTTCTTGCCTAATTGTTCAAGCAAGAATTTCCAGTACAATGTTGAATAAAAGTGATAAGAGCAATCCTTGTCTTGTTCCTAATCTTAGGGAATATCATCTAGTCTTTCACCATTAAGTATAATATTAGCAGTGAGATTTTTGTATGTGCCCTTTATCAGATTAAAGAAATTCCCTTGTATTTCTAGTTTTGTGTTTTCATTATAAAAAGTTGTTATTTATTGGCTCGGTGCCTGTAGCTCAAGCAGCTAAGGTGCCAGCCACATACACCAGAGCTGGTGGGTTCAAATCTAGCCTGGGCCTGCCAAAGAACAACTACAACCAAATCAAAAAAAAAAAAAAAAAAAAATAGCAGGGTGTTGTGCCTTGAGGCTCTGTCTCAAAAAAAAAAAAAAAAAAGTTGTTAAATATTGTAAAAAGCTGGTCAGAGTTCTAATAAGATACTTATTTGGTTTTGTTTTGCTTTGTTTTTATTGTATTAGTAGGGGATATTGTATTTACTCATTTTCATGTATTTAGCCAATCTTGCACTCCAGGGATAAATCCCTCTTGGTCATGGTGCATAATTCTTTTATATGTTTCTGTATTTAATTTGCTAATATTTTATTGAATATTTTGCATCTGTATTTATAAGAGATATTGGGTTCATAGTTTTCTTGTGAGCTTTGGTTTTGGTATCAAATAATATTGGTCTTATAGAATGAGTTGTGAAGTGCTCCTTTCTATTTTGTTCTAAGAATGTGAAAATTAATATTAATTCTTCTTTAAATATTTGTTAGAATCCACCAGTAAAGCCATCCAGGTCTGAGTTTTTCTTCATGGGAGTTCTTGATTACTAATTTAATTTCTTGTTATAAGCCTATATAGATTTTCTGTTTCTTCTTCATTCAGTTTCAGTAGTTTTGTGCCTTTCTGGGAATGTGTCTATTTTAACTAAGCTATCTAACTTACTTGGGAGTAATTGTTTATAGCATTCCTTTATAAATCTTTTTATTTCCACAGCGTTGGTAATAATGTCCCCTTTTTCATTTCTAATTTTATTAATTTGAATATTTTATCTTTTCTTCCCAGTTAATCTAGCCAGAAATCTATCAATTATGTTGATACTTTCAAAGAACCAACTTTTGATTTTATTGACTTTTCTCTATTTTCTGCTATTTTCTTTAACTTCTCTGTGTCTGGTTAGAGATATGGTATGCTGTAAAGGGGGAGGGGATGTCATACTTCAAATGCTACAGACTCTCATTGTTCTTACCAAATTTTAGTAGATTTTATTGCATAAATGTTTTCCCTAGCTTTGTGCCCTTAGGATTATTGCCAGAGCCTTTAAATAGTTAAAATTCGTATTATGATTTTCATTAGTTTCACTGGGGAATGGGTCTGTGAAACTCCTCATGTTACTATGGAAGTAGAAGTCCTTAGTCTTTTTATAACCTAACACTGAAGTGACATATTCTGTCCATCAGAAATGAGTCGATAGGTCTAGCTCACAATTAAGGGGAAAAAATTACACAAAGGAGGTGGAGGTTAATGAGGGGTCATCTTAGAAGCTGGAGAACACATATTTGAGCAACAAGAAACATCTATGAAAATTTGCCACTGGCTGATCTATAAATTTAATCCTCAACAACTTTCAATAGATAGATCTTACACAGATCATGTTCTTTAACCCAAAGGTAATTAAGTTAGAAAAAATACCAAAAGGAAAGGAAAAATGTGAAAATTACACAACACACATAAATAACACGGAGGTCAAAGACAATTTATGAAAGGAATGGGAAAATATAACTGAACATTAATGAAAATACTTCAGATTACAACCTATATAATGTAGCCAAGGCAATTCCTGGGTGAAAATACATAGACATTTGTTATTACATTACAAAAGAGAAAACTAAATGAAAATTAATAAAGTAATTAATTAAAGTTAAAAATACTTTATAGAGCAAACCTAAAAAGAGTAGAAGAAAATTATAATGATGACAGTAGAAATTCAAGAAATAGAAAAACAGAATTGAAAGGATAAAAATTATCAAGAGTTGATTATTTGAAAAGTCTAAGGAAAAGTGGGATGCAACTACAGATTCTACAAAGATTTTAAAAATTACCCAGAGAATATTTTGAACAATATTATTATGCCAATAAACTTGAGGACTTTATGAGATATGCAAATTCTTAGACAAATATAACCTACCAAACTGTATTTCAAGATAAAATAGAAACCCTATGTGTACTTAGAACCATTAAGAAAAATAAACAATAGCTAAAAATCTTCCCCCAAAAGCAGATATTAGGCATACATGGTTTTACAAGTCATTAAGTTTTACTAATCATTCAAGGAATATATAGGGGGAAAATATTCCAAAACCACTTCTTGAAGCTAACATAATTTGATACTAAAACTGACAAGGAGAGTTGAAAAAAAGAAAATTATCACACTATTCAACATTAGCATACATGCAAAAATCCTAAATAAAAAAGATGGAAAATTGCATTCAATAATATATTTTTGAAAAAGAATTAATCAAGACTAACTTATGTTTTCCAAGAAAGAAAATTCAAAGAAAAAGTATGACTATTTCAATCATTCATCTTTGAATTCTTTGAGCTTAGTAGAGCCTGGCATATAGTAAGCACTGAGTAGTTGTTGGTTGATTGAATGAATGAATAAAAAAAAGAAATGGTTCAATCTTCTCGATAAAATAGTAGATGCAGGGCATGATGTGGGGGTGTCTGGTATACCTTTTGAGTGTGAGACATAACCACAAGAGGGCCTCTACTTAACAAAATCCAATATTTTGACCTGGTTGTTTGTACCCTCGCATTAACCTGAAATAAATTTTTGTAAAAAAATTAGTGGATGGGTCACCTGCCTAGACAAAGAGGTCCAGGGTGAAGTTAGCATGTTAAAAAGATAATAATATTTGGGAATGTGGCTTCAAGACGCCAAGAGATGATGAAAGAGTTCATGAATAAATTTCAAAGTTCAATTTGTAAATATATTAAAATAAAATATAGGAATAAATTTCTTTACTACAGTTGAAATAGTGGCTTAACCAGGCGACTGCTCTGTATGCAAGATACTGTAGGTGCTTTAGGGCTGTAATTATTAATAATTAGCAAAGACTCAAAGAGAATTTATTAAGTGTTATGATGGATTATCAGCCCTTTACACCTTAGTGTAAACAAAAACTTTGATGGTAGGAGGAGGGTGCCACCTACTGAGAAAATGGAGTATAACAAGAGTGGTGGAAGTTTCCAAGGTTTCCCACTTTAAAATTGTTCTTAGGAGTTGTCCTACTTAATTGTCCTACTTAATTTCTTGCTCTGTCCACCACTTACTTTAGCAAATATTTTTTCTAGAATATTTTAAAATCATTAATATTTGTTAAAACTTTACATCTCCTTAATAAGTATTTCATGCCGTTTGTAAATATATATCACACTTTAAGTATTTCATGCCATTTGTAAATATATACCACACTTTGTTCATATTTTTCTTGAAATTTGTAAAGTGTTTCATCTAAATGTCTTTAATTAAAAATTTTAAAGTAAAAATTAGTGGATAACACAGCTCCAAATCTAAAGTGTTATTTATTAATAATGCAAAATGCAAACAATGTGCATTTAAAAGCAGAGTCAGAACTTTTGGCAAAAAGGTATCACCAGCATCATGCAGGTGCAGGACATCACTAGATCAGAAGAATGGATTGTCAGTCTGGACAGAAAAATAAAGAACACCACCTGAAACCCACTCTAGTTCCTTTGAGCATAGCATGGGCAATACTCTATAAACTGCTTGAGATATTTTCTCAAGATCCTTCCTTGTACACAGAGATTTAGTTGTTCTTCAGCTAGGGGCTGAACCAAACACACAAAATTGGTTCTGTGGCATTCCTGGTGAGTTCCCCTGAAGTCCCAAACAACAAGACAAAATAGCATTTATTGAACACTCTTTATAAGTCATTCACTGAACTTTTTTTACCTTACACATGTTGTATCATTTAATCACACAACATATGAAGTAAGTTTTATATCAAAATTAATGATAAAGAGGCTCAAAGAAACTGGAGAAACTGACCCTACCTCACACTATCAGTACATCGTTGAAATTCCAAGGCCAGTCTTGACTCTTTCCCATTTACCTAACATCAAAAGAGAAGCTCTCAATCATAGATCATTGATATAGAGTTGAGTGGATCTGCATCAATTAAAACACTTTGCAATAGCTATAAAGTAGTGAGGGGGTTAATTTTTTTTTATTTTTACATATACACATGTTTATTAGGTTTCCATTTTTTGCCTTCACAAAATTGAAGAGGCTTAAAATTTAATAACAATAACAATGTTCAAGATAAGGACTAGAAACGAAAACCTCCTAAAGAATGAATGAATATAAACACATTCAGAAAAGAAATCAGAGAATTGCCGCATCAAAATATTAAGCAATAATAATAATAATAATAATGCAAAGAAAGTAACATTCACATTATCAAATAAGAGTATGTCTATTACAGAATGCTTTGACTCTGAGATTCATTATGGAGTTATCAGTTAACTTCTTCTTATTATTTTTTTTAAGTCTCAAAAAATAGACAACTAATACTTACAAATAATAGTAAAAGATAATCTCAAAAAACAGATCATGCCAAATCTTATAGACAATAGAAAAAGAAGAAATACTTCAAAATCATTCTACTTGATCTGGGTACACCTGATACTAAATTGGAGAGAATATATTACTATAAAAGGGAAATTACAAAGATATGTTGCTTATAAATGGGGATGCAATATCCCAAACAACATATTAACAAGTTGAATTAAAAATTAATGTTTAAGTAATGCACTTTGGTCAAAATTAAATCCAATTTATGTGAGAAGTGGTCACTATTTTCTTTGCTTATATTTTTTTCTTCTTTTCCTTTCCCTCACCCACTCCCTCCTTCTCTGTCTGGTATCCCCTTCCCCCATGTCCCACTGTATCATTAATTGTCATTAATTGTCCTCATATCAAAATTGAATACATAAGATTCATACTTCTCCATTCCTGTGATGTTTCAGTAAGAATAATATGTTCCACCTCCATCCAGGTTAGTACAAATGCTGCAAAATCTCCATTTTTTATGGCTGAATAATATTCCATGATATACATATACCACAGCTTACCAATCCATTCCTGGGTTGAAGGACATTTAGGCTGTTTCCACATTGTAGCGATTATAAATTGGGCTGCAATAAACAGCCTTGTACAAGTGTCTTTATCATAAAAGGGGTTTTTTTCCTGGATAGATGCCCAGTAATGGGATTCTAGGGAGGTCTAGGTTGAGTTCTTTGAGGTTTCCCTATACTTCCTTCCAAAAAGGTTGTATTAGTTTGCAGTCCCAACAGCAGTGTAAAAGTGTTCCCTTCTCTCCACTACAGGCCAGCATGTAGTGTTTTTTAACGGGTTTGCATTATAAAAAGGTCCAAAAGGTAAAGAACTCCAGTTAAATGGATTTATCTAAGGTATCCTGCAGAACTTTCTTGGGGCACGGCTAACATCCCAGTGAACACCAATTAGGAAACACTGCCCTGGCCAGGAAGGAGCCATTGATGGGTTTTAAGCAGGGGAGCAACATGGTTAGATTGACACTCTCGACACAGAATTCTGGCAGCTGGGTCTGGGGAGTGGTAGAAGCTGAATTTAAAGGGAACCCAGGAGCAGAAGTGGAGTTATCTGGGGGGATAGAGATGGAGAGAGAGGGCCAAAGTGGAGAAATATTTCAGAAATAGAATCAACTGGACAGAAAAAAAAAGAACAAATTGATACACTGAAATCCATGACTATGGACACCAATAAACTTACAACCCAAGTTTCCTCAGGCTACACCAGCTAATAAGTATAAAGGAATTCCAACACAGAAACTCAAAGCTTAAATCTCTGATTCAGCCTTTCATGGAAATTTAGGAGCTCCCTCTCTGCTGAACCTACTAACATTTGTGACCATCGTCCTCCTGGTGGCAACTATGTGGCCTCTCTCCCTACCCTCCCACATCCCCGGCTTCCACTCCCCAAAGAATCAGCTACCAACACCACCCTGGTCCTCATCAGCTAACCCTTATATTAATGGAGACTTTATGAGGCAGAAATACATTTACTGGCAAATAGCAGAAGTTTCTACTACTGAGGCTTAAACAAGGTATGCATTTGTTTATCCATTCAAAAAGAAGACTAGTATTAGGTGTCCAGGGTTGTTCCAAGAAGGAAGGATAAAGAAGGAGGAAAGGCAAAGGGCTGAAGGAAGCCAAAATTGTTCCTTTTCAACAACCTTCCTGGTAGTTCAAACTGATGGCTTCCACTTCCACTCATTGTCTAGAACGAGCTCACCTGGAGACTTCCTCCTCTGAGGACAGCTGGAAAGGTGGGTGTGTGAGCTTTCTAGTCCCTCTGTAGAGTATGGGGAAGGACATCAGGCTTTTGGAGCAGACTGCAGTATCTGACTCAGGACTATTACTTTATTCCACTCTCCAACGTGTCATCACCATGGTTTGGCCAAGTGAAGACAGTGCCCCCCATTCTCGTTGGTGTCTCTTGTCTGTGGACCCCACGCAGTCCCGTTGATTGTGCTCAATGGCTCACAGACATCTGAGGCTGTGACCTTGTGTGTGTGTCACAGTCTCCATTAATCACAGGGCTGGCTGTGGATGACAGAACACTGTGGAATGCCACCTCACCAGGCCTACTTTGCATGGCCTCCCTGCAGTCTTGAATCTAAAGCTTTGTCAAACAAAGTTTGTAAGTGCACCAGACCTCTTAAAAAAAAATGCTTCTCCATGCCCTCTCTAGCATTTCATGTTAGTTAAGCCCTGGATGGTCTTCCATTCAGACATGGCTGATGTACAGACTGCATAGAGCTTGGGATGCCACTCTTTACAAACCAAACTGTGGAATGAAAAAAGTAGATGGAAATGGGATTTCAGGGCTCCCATGGGGAGTATTTATGGAGTACTTACCACTTGCTTAGTCTACATTTTCATGGTAAATATTTGGTCTATTTATAAAACAAGCCAGAAAGAAATTCTTGTGATTATAGTGACTCGTGCAGGATCACGTGTGTAAGTTTCTGAAGAATCAGCACTTAGATAGTTGGATATTGATTGGTTGGTTGGCTATGATTCTTAACTAAAGTATATGCTAAGAAAAAAAGAAAATATGTAGTATTTGTTGAGTATTCTAAAAAAAAAACACTAGCTTTAAAATCATGCATACAGTTCTAAATTCTCCAAATTAGGGAAGTTATATTCAACTCAAATGCAGCATGAAATGAGTATTTATCCCTTTACTAAATATATTAAGTTGGTCATGTGTGAACATTAACTAGGAATCTATCCTACATCACAACAATAATTGATATAAGGGTAGAATATCCAAATCCAGTTCACGTACATTATCTCATTTGACTTTCACAATTATTTTTTTTTCTTTCTTTTTTTTATTGTTTGGGATTCACTGAGGGTTCAAAGAATCAGTTTACACTGATTGCATTGGTTAGGTAAAGTCCCTCTTATGCTTGTGTCCTGCCCCCAAGAGGTGCCGTACACCATCATCCCCCATCCTCCTCTCTCCTTCTTTCTCCCCACTCCCTCATTCCCCTGCCCTACCCCACCTGGGTCATCTACTGCCTTCATACTAGAATTGAGTACATTGGATTCTTGCTTCTCCATTCTTGTGATGCTTTACTAAGAAGAATGTGTTAAAACACATTCCACCCAGGTTAATACAAAAGATGTAAAGTATACATAGTATGCATGGTACACATAAACCACAGCTAGTTAATCCATTTCTGGGTTGATGGGCATTTAGATTGTTTCCACATTTTGGCGATTAGAAATTGAGCTGCGATAAATAGTTTAATGCAAATATCCTTATGATAAAAGGATTTTTTTTTCTTCTGGGGAGATGCCTAGTAATGGGATTGCAGAAAAAATGCAAGTTCTAATTTTAATTCTTTGAGGAGTCTCCATACTCCCTTCCAAAAAGATTGTATTAGATTTCAGCCCCACAAGCAATGTAAAAGTGTTCCCTTCTCTCCACATCCACGCCAGCATCTGCAACTTTGAGACTTTGTGATGTGGGCCATTCTCACTGCGGTTAGGTGATATCTCAGGGTAGTTTTAATTTGCATTTCTCTGATGATTAAGGACAATGAGTATTTTTCATATGTTTGTTAGCCATTTGTCTGTCTTCATTAGAGAAGGTTCTATTCATGTCTGTTGCCCAACAATTTATAGGATAGTTGCCTTTTTGTTGTGTAGATCCTAGTTATCAAGCTTTCGTCTGATTCATAATATGCAAATATTTTTCCCACTCTGAAGGTTGTCTGTTTGCTTTGGTTGTTGTTTCCTTAGCTGTATAGAAGCTTTTCAGTTTAATTAAGTCCCATTTCTTTATTTTTGTTGTTGTTGCAATTGCCACAGAAGTCTTCTGCATAAAACCCTTTGTGCAGGTCCAAGTGTTTTCCCCATACTTTTCTTTGAGAATTTTTATTGTTTCACGCCTTGGATTTAAATCTTTTATCTATCTTGAATCAATTTTTATAAGTGGTGAGAGGTGTGGGTCCAATTTCAGTCTTTCATGTGTGGTTATCTAGTTCTCTCAGCACCATTTATTGAATAGGGATTCTTTTCCCCACTGTATGTTCTTGTTTGGTTTATCAAAGATTAGGTGGCTTTAAGGGGTTAATTTCATCTCATGTTTTCTATTTGGTTCCAGATGTCAATGTCTCTATCTTTATGCCAATACCATGCTGTTTTGATCACTATGGCCTTGCAGTATAGCCAAAGTATGGTAGGGAGATATACCTTGGCTTTGTTTTTATTACTAAGAATTGCCTTGGCTGTATGGGGTTTTTTCTGGTTCCATACAAAAGAATTATTTTTTTCCAAATCTTAGAAGTATGATGATGGTATTTTAATGGGGATTACATTGAATCTGTAGATTGCTTTGAGAATTATAGACATTTTAACAATGTTGATTCTCCCCCGCAATGAGTGGTATGTTCTTCAACTTTCACAATTATTAAGTCACTCCATTTTCTCTAAATTTGCCAGCTGCCTCAGAAATATGACTGGCTTAATTATAGGCAGGTTTTAAGGAACACTGATGAAGGGCACTGTTGGTCCCAAAATATTTTTGCAACCTGTTCGCCAATGTTTGACATCTTTTTATAAGAGATAAATCTTTTTTTTATAAGAGATAAATCTTTCATTCCACAATGATAAATAAAACTAAACAACATTTCCATTATATAGGTAACATATCATTCAATGTCACACAAAAGTATGAAAAGTTAAGGTTCTAAACAGATGGGTCAGTGATCCTACATTCACTGAACCATTAATAACTGGGTTTTCTCATCTATAAAATGGAATAACGATTCTCTGTTCTCCAAGTGGTTTTTCCCAGGATTAAGTCTAACAATATTTACAAAGTACTTAGTGAGCATGGCAGCAAGGAAGGATTCAATAAATATTAGCTGTTTTCTTGTTCTTGTTTTTATTTTTGTTATTTTTGCTGTTGTTAAGACTAATGGGAAAGGGGGACATAGTACGAAAAGTACCAAATTATCTGAAGGAAAGGGGAGAGATGTTCCACAACGAAGAAAAGAAAATAACACCAAAAGAAGAGAGAGTTTCCTGTGGCACGTAATAAACAAATAATCCAAACTTTCTAATCTTTCACTTTGGCCGGCTTAAGCCAGGCCAAGGGCGGTGGGCAAGAGAGTGGGGCTCACCGAGGCAGGCAGTGCAGCAACATACCACCAGATGGCGGCATGGAGCCACAGCTTTTTTCACCCTTGGGCAGCATTGCGGCTTCCTGCTGCTGAACACAAGTTCTGAAGAATTGGTCCACAGCAATGGAAATAGGAATTATCCCAGCCAGACTCTCTCCTTTGCAAGATCTAGGTATATCTGGTGTATCTGAAACCTTATTTTCATCCACTTTCCCTCGCTCCACCTTGCAGTTCCTGGGACTGGAGAACAACTAATAAATCTGATTTACTGCAAATTCTCTAAAAACAGAATCATTTCACACCCAAAGGGAAGAATGGCAGGTCACACTCTGCAGCCAGCATTCTGGCTATTCTTTCTAAACCCGTAGTGGCTCATCTATGGCTAAAAGTGTTATTAAAATAAAATACTGTTTGCCACACTTTTAGACAAATCACATTTTGACAAGATTAGTTCAAAGGAAAAAATGCCACACAAATCTGATGGCTTTTAATTTCCCCCAGAAAAGTGTTCATTAACATCTAAGACTAATTTCCAAATAAGGAATAGCCTATAAATGGAGTCATACAAATATACTATATTTCCTCCAAAAGGCCAAAGTCTTTATGAAATTTCATCACTGATCTAAAAACACAGGTCATTTTTCCTTTATAGTTATGAATAACATTGAGGTGATCCATCATAGATTAAAACAGTACAGGATTGTTCTGAATCTATGCATATTTTAACTAAAAGATATTCAAGAAGAAAGTCAAAAGTTTACATAATGTCCCCTAATGCTATAATTGGCATTTGATTTATAGATTGTCAACAGATCAGAAAAACATACGTACCCAAATAGTTCCCTAGAAAATATGCATATGCAAAAGCTGAAAACAACAAGTTATCCCTGCTTATGTCGGCACTGACTTATATTTGAATTTCCCCAGATCAACTTTTTTACTGTAATACAACCTGGCCTGTTGTTGCAATTATTTGTGCACCCCTTATCCTGGGAGGTATGCCTAACTTTAATGTAGAATAAATGTGAGCCCTTGTTAATTTAAATATCTTAAAAACATTGTTTAATAGTGATACTACTTTGAGTGGGGGGAAACAAAAAAAGCCACCATTTAAAATATGTATTCTTACCTTAAAATTACTACCAGTAATTAATTTCATCAGTAATATGAACAACCCACATCAAGTATGAGAAGGAGAGCTTAGACAGTACTCCTGCCAAAAGAGCATAAACCTGAATCCAATGGTGAGGAAATCATAGATAAACCCTAAGGGAGGGAAATTCTACACATAAATGCCCTGTACTCTGCAAAAACACTGGTCATGAAAGGAATAAAAACAAATAAACAAACAAAAACTGATGTATGTGCTGGAGAGAAATAGAGAGAGGAGAATGTAGCAATATAGCAAAATAGTAACTGATGGATCAAAGTGTATATCAAAGTTCTTTGTACTATTCTTGCAATTTGTCTATAAATCTATAAATTTAAAATTATTTCAAAATAAATAATTTTGAAAATGATATTTTAAAATTTGAAATGATTCTTTAAAAAATGGTAACAAGACAGACATTTCAGGCTAAAAACCAGTAAAGAAATTTTTACCTTATTATGTAATTAATAACACAACATTGTGCCAAAAAAAATTTTTTTTAAGAATATGAAATGGCCCACAATCCGCCTCCCTGTTCTCCAGGCCACCGTCCACAGCTTTCCTCCACTATCTTTATCTTATTGTCTTTTGCACCGTCTTTCCCAGCCCTCCGTGATCTCTTGACTGGAGGCTGGGCTCCCACCCTGCACCTGTCCCCTCTCCACCTGGTCTCACCAGGGCAGCTCACCTGTGACTTTTGTGGTTGTCACTGAGCCACTGTGCAACGAACATTTGCTGAATGAATGAGTGAATAAAAAAATAAATCATTTTACCACCCTAGCATGGGGGCCAGGATGGACCCTGTTCCTCCCTGATGTGAGTCCCTCTCCAAACGCCCTAGTGAACTTAGTCTCAGGCAACTCATCAGACACAACCATTCACTACAAGTGATGTCTATTTTTTAAATGGTAGCAGAAGAACAGGGCTACATGTTCCTCCTGGGGCTTCTATCTCCACCAAAGTATTCTCTGGAAATTTGGAAAATGAAAAAGTCCTTGCATTATAGCACCTTGGACATGTTCTGAATTCAAACTAATATGCAAAAAAAAAAAAAAAAAAAAAAGCCAATCTTTCTACACAAAAGCTACAAAATATCATTTTCTTTTTTGTAAAGCAAATTTTAATGATGCTCTACACATTTACCTTTTAAAGTAGAGATTTTGGCAAAATACATCATGAAGTGTCCAGCTGAATATCTTAGTTATTTGAAAACATCCAGACATTGTTTAACCCTAGTTAAATTCTTTCTGCTGTAGTTCATCCCTAGGGTCCACCTTCTGCCAAACTGAAAAGGAGACCCAGTGCTCCTAACTCTGCCGTCATTCTCCCTTTCCACCCCTGTCTTAAGCAAAACTGGCTGCCCAAATTCTGTCTGACACTATACTTCCCTACCTGGAAATCTCTGAGTCCAAGTGGCTGTATGCAAATCTCTCAAATCAGACAGACTGAGCTCTGCCTTCTGGTTGAAGTCCAGCAACTCGAATCTCACTGAAATCATCGGGTTATGGAAATCTGTAAGTGGAGGGCTGGACACCTGCTGGTGAGCATGACTTCTCCACTAACCAACTATGGGCTTGTCACAAATGGTTTACTCTTTCTTATTCTCAGTTTTCAAGTGGGCAAAACAGCTGGGATTAAATTATTTCTAAAATTACCTTGAGTACTGAAAGGCTATGATTCTATGATTCTATGAGTCTATAACCAGGAAAAGGAGAAATAATTGTACACAGTATAACAGGAAATCAGGAGTGGAGAAATTTTGAAACTCAACGGAACGTAGGGATGATGATCATGAATAATAAATAACATGGGTTATTTTAGGGTTTCGATGCAGAGGACAGAAGAATAAGATTCCCTTCATACAAACTAGTGGGATAGAAGTCGATAATCACAACAGACTGGTAGTTGTGGAAGACAATAAATGAGTTAATAAAACAACCAGGACTCATACCAGCTCTGGTTGAATGACACATCCCCAAATGCTGTAATTAAATACCTCTGAAATGAAATTCTAGCAATGAGTAAGCTTTTCTTCCTTTATACTTTCAATAACTTAAGTACAGTAGTTGTTTAGGTTACTAGATCAATGGTTCTCAAAACATGGTCTACCAGTCCAGACCAGACATCAGAGCATTTCAGAGTAAGAAGGGCAGGGCTGATGAACAAGTCAAACTTGAGGAAAGTAGGAATCCAGTGGGTTGAGTGGCTTGCCAAAGGTCACATGAATGGCACAGTGGGCTCACTCCTGGGACTTCCAGCTAAGTATCTCACCACCAGCTGCTTCATCCACAAAACCCTTCTGACAGACCAGCCAAGAACGAGTGGGTCTCTGGTGCTCTTTTTGAAGCAAGGGCCATATTTTACCTCCTGTTCATGTCTCTGAGACAGCTGTCACCTCAAACAGGTCCTGTACAACAACACCCTTTGCGGTACTAGAGTCATTTTACCACCCTGGCCTGGGGGCCAGGATGGACCCCGTTCCTCCCTGGTGTGAGTCCCTCTCCAAACGCCCTAGTGAACTTAGTCTCAGGCAACTCATCAGACACGACCATTCACTACAAGTGTTGTCTATTTTTTAAATGGTAGCAGAAGAACACAGGTACATATTCCTCCTGGGGCTTCTATCTCCACCAAAGTATTCTCTGGAAATTTGGAAAATGAAAAAGTCCTTGCATTATAGCACCTTGGACATGTTCTGAATTCAAACTAATATGCTAAAAATAAAAATAATAATTAAAAAAAAAAAGCCAATCTTCCTACACAAACACTCAACAATCTGTCTCTTCTCTGGACTTGCCCAGGTAGAGACCATGAAGTTAAGGGGTACTTCCATGATGGGAGATAACTCCCTTCATCCTAGCTGTTGGAAATAACAAAGATAGGACTTATTGCCCAATATGATCGTGGTGGTTTTTGCTTCACTGTGTTGGAGCAGAACAAACATGTCATGCCTTTGTTAGCCTCTTGTTATAAGGATGTTATAACCCTTCAGACCAAAACTAGATGAGCACTAAACTTTTGCTTTCCCTCCTCCTCTATGTAAGACCTCTCTCTCCAAAACCTTGTGATTCAGATAGACAGCAACAGAATCTGTGGTCACAGAACTCTTGCCATATTTTTTATGAAAATAACACAAGGATTTTTACCCAGTATGAAGTAGTATCTTCAGGACAAATGAGAATGTGATTTCCCAGCTCACAATGTCAGTAAGTCCTTGCTAATCATCTGGAAAATTCTGTAAATATGACTCCAGGCTTTTCCAGGTCTCACAAGCTCTTTTATCGTCCATAGTAGTCCCAGGAAATGAAAGGAATTCCTCACCAATTCAAAAGTTTGAGAATTCCTGACCTGGAAATTCGGATTTAGAAAGACATAACATCTTAGCCCTTTTTTCTAGAGAGTCAAGACCCATAATTTCATTTGTGAGATCACTCACAGGAAAGAGAAACCGTAGAGTTGTGGTTTTTGTTTTCCTGGTTGGGAAAATCAGACTATCTGAATCTGGCTCCCTATCTTTTAACTTACTAGCTGTGTGAACTTGGGCAAGTCACTTCGTCTTGAGATCTCCTTTAGTTTGTTTGTGAAAACAAATTTGATAACCGATGTAACAACAAGCAGTCAATATATTTCAGCTATTATTATAAGTTCTGCTGGGAAGGTAATGTCACGTAACATCTAGGCCTGAAAGTTGTGAAATTATATTGCTTGAGTTAAAAATCCTAGCTTCATCTCAGACTAATTATGTAACTACAGGCAAATTATTTAACCTCAAGGTCACAGATTTTTCTTCCATAATATGAGAATAAAGATTGTTATAAGGAATAAAAAAGAAGAAAAAGCCATGTATCCACAGAAAGTATGTGGCACAGTACTTGGTGTCTACTAAGCATTTTTAAAATATTTGTTATTGTTATTAATATTAATGTAGTAACAGAAGTAACAGCAGTGGTAGCAATATTGCTCTACTTGGTAGACAACTCTTAATTATTAACTGTGGAATATCTCTGAAAAATGTTCTTGGTAGGATTAATGCACCCATTCCTGTATAAATACCCGTCTTCACTGAACAGGGCAAGGACCTTTGAAAAAATGTTCTGGATGAAACAAAAGTGAACCACATTCAGTAATATTCCACTTGGGGACACATTTTCCCCCTCTGAGTTGTTCCATTTAATTTATTAAAAATCTTTTTTGCGCTGTTTTAATAGTTGGATAATTTAAAACAACAATTCTTTAATAGTTGGGATAATTTAAAACAACAATTCCTGCCAATATTTCTAATTTAAAATTTTTCACTGGCCTAATATTATAAACTTTATAGTATTTGACTAACGTCAATTTATTCTTAAGAGGCCTTTTATATAACAGATTTGCACTGAATTTGAAGTCAAAACAACATGAAACAAAATATATGTTAACATCTCTTCCATCTACTATCTTGGGAAGGATATTGTGGCCCTGGGTCATTGCTGAGTAAGTTTTTAATCTCAAATTTAAAGATTTAAAGACCTTAATATCTTCCCTGTCTTCCAGAGTTACTATTGGAGATCAGATGAGGAAAACTTGGATTGAACTGAAGTTGATATACAAATTTAAGTTATTCTTATTTCAAAATGTGAGCTCACTCGTTCACGCAAACGCTAGTTCTTGGATTTTGTTTGCACTAACTGAAAAACAACTTATTTGGTTATTTTTGTGTAGTACCTTTACCTTCCTCAGAGCCTGAATTTGCTTTCAGGGGGGAGGGGGCAGTTTCAGAGTATGCCTTAAGGTATTTGGAATGCAGATCCAAACTCTGAAAAATAGGGGCTGTGCTCCCGTAGGGAGTCTTTTACAGACTCCTGTAAGGAATGTTCCCAGGCTTCCTCAGAGCTGTGCACTCGCCAGAATACATATTAATATGATAAACCACAATGGATTTAAGTGTTTAAAGTCAAAAATACACTTTTAAAAATAAGTACTGAAGTTGGCCGATTGAGTAATAATACCTAGACACTGAATTAAATTTGTTTAGAATAAAACAGAGTGAACTTTTTCATTTTAACATCATACACTTTATAAAGCAAGGAAAACCAAAGAGGAAAAATACTATTCCATGAAACATTTCCTTCTTTCTGCATTAAGGAACAATTGCAACTTGTAGCCGAGTTACACGGGCAAACCAACACACCCTGAAGTCTCCGCAAAAATGTTTAGATACAAATTAAATATACTTTCTTTGCCCCTGGCTCTGTCTGCTTCTTTCTGACTTACACTTGCTTTTTACATCTCCGATAATCTGGTGCCTAGAAAATCTTCTGCCAAAGAATCCTCCAAACTTGAAAAACGATTGCAAATAAAGTCGGGTGCCTATTTTCCACTTTTCCCCCTGTTTGCTTGTCGCTGTTGAGCGCAGACTCTCCTCCTTTGCTGATGCACAGTTCCTGTCGCACTATCCAGGCGTCTCCACTGTTTTAATTTGAGTGAAATGTTGGGAAAATTTGGATGTGAGCAACTTCTTGTGTGAGTGGACTATCTAGGGTGAGCTCCAATATTGTGAAGTGTGGAGGTGTCGTCGTCTCCCTCACTTCATTCATTCAGACATAACTGCCTCCAGCATATTCTGAGAAGCAACATAATACCCCATTCAGTTATTTGGTAAGCTTGCAAGCACCACCTTGGAGCATTAGAGGGGAGAAACTAGACAACTAGACAACTGTTTAACTAGACAACTGGGTCAGAGAACTCTTAGAGTATCATGTCTTCCCATGTTCACAGTGCTCAGATGAAAGACTGACATCCTGGGTGGCGCCTGTGGCTCAGCAGGTAGGGCACCAGCCCCATATACCAAGGGTGGCAGGTTCAAACCCAGCCCTGACCAAACTGCAATGAAAAGAAAAGAAAGGCTGACATCCCACCACAGGTGACCAAGGGTCCTGGCTCCTCCTGAACTAGGCCTTTAGTCCAGGGGTGGGAACTGGGGACAGTACCCCAGTATGCCATCAATTTATAGCAGTAGATCAGAGGTCGACACATTCTCCCTATGGCTGAAAGGGGCCATCCATATTTTGAAACTTGGGCTCACTGAGCATGTTTGCCTCTGCAGAGGTGAAGTTCCCCTCAACACGGGGGTGGCCTCCGGCAGCTGGAGGCATGTTTCCTATAAAGGAGGAAAATATTTCTTCCTTTCACCTAAAACTGCATTACTCCAATGTCAAACTAGTGTCTTGATTAATTCACACCAGCCCTTTCTACTCACACATGCAAGCTTGATCCTGAGTACTGGGGGCAATATCCTGAAGAAAAGTGAGAAACAGAGGCAAGAACTTGACATCATAACAGAGAACAAACTGGATTCTTTACTTAGGATCTTAGAATCCCCTGTGGGAAGAGATTATTCTTCAATGATATTTGATGTTCTATAGATTCAAAATTGAAAGTGTTTTTGAACTTCATGCTCAGTGTTTATGTATGACAATATACCTGTGCATGCCCTTTTATCTGCTGTCTGTAGATTTAAAGTTCATTGCACTTTCTTAGTCCTGACATCCCTCATGTCTTTTGCTGCCTGGTCCCTGGAAAGTATTGATGCTGCCATTTACTGGTGCATTTTCATTACCTCAATAAATTTTTACTTTGCCTTTTTTTTTAAGACAGGGTCTTGCTCTGTTCCCAAGCTGGAGCACAGTGGCATGATCACAGCTCACTGTAACCTTGAACTCTTTGGTCAAGTGATTCTCCTGCTTCAGCTTTCTGGGAAGTTGAGACCACAGGTGTGTGTCACCACCCTCAGCTACTTTTTTAAAATTAATTTTGCAGAGAGGGTGTCTTGCTAGATTGCCCAGGTTGGTCTTAAACTTCTGGCTTCAAGCAATCCTCCCTGGTCTCATGTAGATATTCATATGATCTCTTTTATTTCCACATCCTAAAACCCAGGAGACATTCATTAGAGAAGTAAAATCAGAATAGTAAAAAGCAAAGTCATCCATTCAGGCAGAGACCCTAAGTACTACTTCCAGGGAGGAATGAGCTTTGCTGTTCAATACAAGCAACCACAACCCTCACCCCAACACTCTCTAAGCATCCACCCCAGATCCTTTTATCTTGCCTTATAGGCAAGATAATCCCAGCACTTAGAACTTTCTAATATGTTATTTAGCTCATTTATTGTGTTTATTGCAAATTATCCATCTGTCCTCTATCATATAAGTTCCACAAGGGCAAGGATCTTTGCCTATTTTGTTTAGAAATGAACCTCAGTTCCAAGGATGGTAAAACACACAGCAAGTACTCAATAAATACTTGTGCACAAATGAATAACAGGTGTTGAAAGACAGGTGCTCTTCTTATACTCAGATTTACCCTGCTGACTGCTGAATCTTTTCCTTGGGTGTTTGCTTTCTTCATCTATAGGGGCAAAGTCATGGCAAAACTTTAAACTTTGTCCATGTCCTTCTTCTCTCTCTCTTTACCTTCTTCCCACATTCCCCATTGCCCAGAACTTGATTTAATCTGAGCACACCCATTTCCTTGGCCCACCCGAACCTGTACTCTTCCAGGTGCCCTCATTTCAATATATAATGCATTCACCCTCTTGGTTACATACCCTTGCTAAGTAAATCCATCTCATCATTTAATTTATTGTTTGGAGAAGTATTAAGAACCTCATTTCACTTATACACTGTTGGTGGGATTGCAAACTAATACAGACCTTTTGAAAAGAAGTACGGAGAATCCTCAAAGAACTGAAAGTAGACCTTTCATTTGATCCCTTAATCCCATTACTAGGTATCTACCCTAAAGAAAAAAACTCATTTTACCATGAAGACATTTGCACTAGAATGTCTATTGCGGCTGAATTCACAATCACCAAGACGTGGAAACAACCCAAGAATCCAAATGTCCATGAGTTTACAAATGGATAAACTATCGTATGTGTATATCATGGAATATTACTCAGCCATAAAAAGATGGTGACTTTACACTTTTGTGTTTATCTGGACGGATTTGGAGAACATTCTCCTAAGTAAAGTTTCACAAGAATGGAAAAGCGCATCCCATAATGTGAAACTAGTAGATGAGTAATTGCATTCCCATACAAGAAAAAAAAAAAAAAAAAAAAAACACAATTAAATTCAATGGAGTGGTGAAGGAGAGGACACAGGGGAGGAAGGAGGGAGTCTGGATGTGCACAGGGTAGCAGGGCATATGGCACACCTCCTGGGTGAAGAGCTCAAATACAACTTGGACTTTACCTATCAAACACAAACAGTATAACCTAATCATTTGTACTCATATACTAACATGAAAATATTTTTAAAAGAACTTCATTCAAAAGTAAGATATCTTTCAAATTAATTACTACCTTTGGAAATAAGCTGCTGTCTTCTTGAGGATTAAGAAGCTTCCAAACAGTCGTATCCAGCTCCCCTCTCCCTTAGAGTACTCACTCAGCACTTAAGAATTTTAACTCTGAGGATGGGAGGAACTCGACAACACAGAAGAAGGTAGTACTGATCCACTGTTTCAGCACGTAAAAAACAAAACATAAGATCCCCGACTTTCCAAATTCGAACCCTCCTGTTATTCAAACAGAGATTTCATGAGCATCTCACCATTGCTGACCAGGTTGCCCTGGTGCTTCCTAGGGTCCAGTCACTGTACTAAGCGTTTTACAGACCTTATCTTACTCAATGTTCACAATCGCTCTCTGAGGCTGGCATTTTATAGTTGCAAAAACTCAAGACTTTTCAATGTAATGAATTCATTCAAAGCCCACAGTAAGAAAGAAGTAAAGTGCAATCAACCATCTAGCCAGAGAAACACCAGTGACACACATCCCATGCTACACCTTCTATCCTCAGCTTTCCGTACCCTCTTTCCCATCCCTATATGCCGAAGTTAAAAACAATTGAGTCATGGAATTAAAAAGGAAACCCAGGAAACGGACCCCAGCACTAATCTATCTTGTACCAGGTCTGAGGCATCCTGAGGGCTGTGAGGGGCTGCAGGTGCACAGCCAAAGGTCAGTGGGACTAGAGAAGAGCCACCGGCCTGGGGTGTTCGTGTGGTGGTGGTGGTTTGGATTTGCTTCCTGGAGAGGTAGAGACTGTAGTCTATTAGAGTTGTGAAAGACATTCTTCAAAAGTGGGAATTATACACAGAGGCTGTCAAGGGTTTGGAATGCTGTTCTACAAGATGTCAAACTATATATTCACAGTGAGAGAAACAGGGAGACAAGATAACACTCAGGTTTCCCTGTGTGTGTACTATAAATCCAAACCCACCCATGTAGATCCGTAACTCCCCAGGTCTTTAAGGTGCTCGTGTAGGTGTGAGGACGCTTTTTAATAAACGACAATGACAAAAACCAACCTTTTTATCCAGGAAAAAAGGTCCACTTTGTAGATGATCAAGGCCTTTTGCCCTATGTTTTCTTGATATTTCATGTCAAAGAGTCTGTCATCCCTTGCTAATGTCACATCTCCCTATTACTTCAGTAGCAGAGGATTGGGGCGGGAGGGTTGACAGGGCTCACAGAATCAAACATTCTGAAAGACTTCCTAGAGTCCATGGAAAGGTTTGGTGGAGAATCCGTTACCCAGTCGATGGTACTGGTTAATTTGTAACTTCCACCTAGAGCGGCTGGTCATAGTGGCTAACGCCCATAATCCTAGCACTCTGGGAAACTGAGCCAGGTGGATTGCTACTCAGGACTTGAAACCAGCCTGAGCAAAAGTAAGACCCCATCTCTACTAAAAGTAGAAAAAACTAGCCAAGTGTGGTGGCCCACACCTATAGTTCTAGCTACTCAGGAGTCTGAGGTAAGACGATTGCTTGAGTCCAAGAGTTTGAGGTTGCTGTGAGCTCTAATGATGCCATGGCCCTCTACCCAGGCTGACAAAGTGAGATTATCTCAAAAAAGAAAAAAGAACCTGACTTCCTTTTGGTTCCTTTAAGAGGACTCCTAGGGCTTGGGGGAGGAACATGAATCCATCTCAAGCCTGCTTGTTTGTGGTCACTAAACATAGTGCCATCAGAAGCAGAAACATTGAGCACACAGCCCTAGCTGACTTTTGTAGACTGGCGAAAGTTTTTATAAGTGGGATTTTTACATGCAATTTAAGAGTTTTTTAAGGAAAAAAGCATGTGTTCCAAACTAGACATTGCATTTGCTTGTATATAACTGGATGCGATAAAATTAGACAAATCAAGTCACTTAAATGTACTCTTTAATTTTTCACCTTCAGTTTTTATTTTGCAGAGGAAAAATAAGAAAATAAAATGTAGTTTTTGTCAATTGCTTTGTTCCAAAAAGGAGATGAAAAGGGAGACTTATTTTACTTTTCAATTATAAACGCAATAACAGTCTTCATTGGTAAGTTTCCATATTACCAGTGGTTTCTGTCATGGTTACTCATGTCCCTCAGCTTGTGACAGCCTGGCAACTGTGGACGGCAGTATCTGTGAGTTCAGTAGTAAGCCCACTTGCCAGGTTAGACTCTGGAGCCCAGATTTTTCTCAGAGCTGCTGGGCTTTTTCTCTGACAACTGGATGGTGCTATTGCACAAGCAACCTGTGGGTTGCAACCCCTTTTTAACAATGAAAATACATTGCGGCATTAGGAAGGTTGAGAACCACTGTCCTAGAGTATACACTTTCTCTCTTGCTTTCTCATCGCCTGCAAAAGCCTTTTATAATACAGTAGAACCTCCATAGTTGACCACCTCTCTACACTACCATCTCCTTAAACTGACCTAATTTTCATGGACCAAACGTGCACCACACAGATGTATGGGGACAGGAGGTCTAGTTCCTTATGCTGACCACCTCCGTATGTCGACCAGTTTGTTACAGGCCCTGGGTGGTCAACTTATAGAGGTTCTTTTGCATTTGTGTACAAACTGAGTAATAAATGGTGTAATAAACAGTCATTTGAATTAGCAGCCACAGTCAGGATTTGCAAAGGGAATGAAAGCCATGGGTGGCGCCTGTGATTCAGTGGGCAGGACGCTGGCCCCGTATACTGACGGTGGCGGGTTCAAAACTGCGACAACAAAAAAATAGCTGGGCGTTGTGGCGGGCGGCGCCTGTAGTCTCAGCTACTCGGGAGGCTGAGCCAAGAGAATCGCCTAAGCCCAGGAGTTGGAGGTTGCTGTGAGCTGTGTGACACCATGGCACTATACCAAGGGTGATAAAGTGAGACTCTGCCTCTTAAAAAAAAAAAAAAAAAAAAAAAGGGAAATGAAAGCCACTGAGGGGATAGTCCCCGACCCGAGAAACGAGGGAGGCAGACTGCAAGGGCATCCAATAGGCAGGCCATCTAAGCTCTGCGAGTCACAGTCTTGCATCTGCAAAGCAGGAAGAATACGCACTTCACGGGTTGTGGTGAGTTTTAAACAGGTTCCTGCTCCTGACATCAAATGCTGCAGGTACCACGCAGCTATGAAAACCCTAACAGCCTCTGCTTTTGCAATTTAATGGGCATAACAGGTAGAATCCGTGTCCACATGTGGAGCAAAATGACAGGGGCCAAAATGAGTGGAGTCACCAACAGTTCTCTGTACTCAGTGCAAGGGCACAGAGAAGCTGGAAGGAGGGGAGAACTGAGTGAGGCTGAACTGGCACTTCAGGAACTGGCCCAGGACAGGCAGAGTTCACACACAGAGATTTCAGGGGAAGTGGGAGACAGAAGGGGATTTCTGAAGAAACCGAAGCTCAGCTACTGTAGAGGAGAGAGGAGAGGGCAGGGGTGGCGGGACGGTCTAGCTGAGAGTTTGCCTTACCTGTGTGTTTCATGCCCAGAATGTTGATGGATAATACTGAGTTTCTTCTCAGTGACTTGGTGAACAGGTCCAGTTCCTTTTATAATCTCTCCACCACCCCTCTACCCCTGCAAAATTTTTTGCACTTGTCATTGGAGACTTCAAGAATATATGAAGGAACTGGGATAATGGGGCATGAATGAGGGGAAAATTATAAGAGGAGAACATTCAAATTATATAATAAACCGTGAAAGTAAAGTAACTATAAAATACAGAACAATCAATTTGACTTTTTTATAACCTTTCTTAGCAGAGGTGGAGAGAGTTTTTTTAACTGATTTTTTGGGGACAGGAGGAGGCTTACGAGGGGATTGAGTAAGAAGAAGTTTGTAGTAGTTGATGTTCTGACTTTAGCAGAGCTGACCAAGAATTACCTGAGACTTCCACCTATTACAAACAAATCCAGTATCTATATAGACACATTTCAAATATTAACGATATCTGCTTGCACAACACATGGGAAACCTTCTTTGGGTTTCACAACAACCTATAGGTTATTTTTTAAACACATATGTCCCAGAAGGAAAGGAGCTAAGTGATGTTTACTCAAGACCATCCAGGTATTTTTCAGTAACTGGCAGGACCAGAGCCCACACCCAGATAAGTGAGTTGCAAGCACAGCACTCTGTCCACACCCTGCTGTGTCTTACCTCTGTGTCTGAAGGGGGACTTTTGGTTTAGATTCTGGCATCAGGACTTTCAAGTTCATTGTGAGTGATCGTCTATCCTTCAGGACTCATTGCCATCCGCAGCCATGCCTTGCACTCCACTGGGCCACACTTTCTTTTTCTCAGTGTCTCATGAGTCTCTATCATTTCCTCTCCTCTTGCTTAAACGTTCTCATAACTTGCTCCCTGTCCCTCAACCCACCATTAATGAAGCACAAGGCTTTGAATAGAACCTGACTTCCAGTTGGTCATGGGGGCTTATGCCTATGATCCTAGCACTCTGGGAGACTAAGCCAGGTGGATTGCTACTCAGGACTTGAAACCAGCCTGAGCAAAAGTAAGACCCCCATCTCTACTAAAGATAGAAAAAACTAGCCAAGTGTGGTGGCCCACACCTATAGTCCTAGCTACTCAGGAGTCTGAGGTAAGATGATTGCTTGAGTCCAAGAGTTTGAGGTTGCTGTGAGCTATGAAGATGCCATGGCCCTCTACCCAAGCTGACAAAGTGAGATTATCTCAAAAAAAAAAAAAAAAAAAAAAAAAAGAACCTGACTTTCTTTTGGTTCCTTTAGGAGGACTCCTAGGGATTAGGGGAGGAATGTGAATCCATCTCAAGCCTGCTTGTTTGTAGTCACTAAACATAGTGCCATCAGAAGCAGAAATACTGAGCGCACAGCCCTAGGTGACTTTTGTAGATTGGCGAAAGTTTTTATAAGTGAGTAGATCTTTACATGCAATTTAAGAGTTTTTTAAGGAAAAAAGCATGTGTTCCAAAATAGACTTTGCATTTGCTTGTGAAATAGCACCATCCAGTTGTCAGAGAAAAAGCCCAGCAGCTCTGAGAAAAATTTCCTGGGCTCCTGAGTCTGAACCTGGCAGGTGGGCTTACCTCTGAACTCACAGACACTGCCATCCACAGTTGCCAGGCTGTCAGAAGCTGAGGGACATGAATAACTATGACAGAAACCACTGGTAATATGGAAACTTACCAATGAAGAGTGTTATTTTGTTTATAATCGAAAAGTAAAAATAAGTCTCTCTTTCATCTCCTTTTTGGAACAAAGTAATTGACAAAAACTACATTTTATTTTCTTATTTTTCCTCTGCAAAATAAAAACTGAAGGTGAAAAAGAGTACATTTAAGTGACTTGATTTGTCTAATTTTATCGCATCCAGTTATATACCCAGCTATTCAAGGCACACAAAATGAATGCCACAGCAGAGAGGGAGGGGCATGAATTCCAACCCGAGATTCTAGGAAGGTTTCTGAGAGATTGATTGCATGGAGGTTGAGCTTGAACAGACAGGAGGGATTTTACCCAGGGCATTAAGTTACATGGGCATGAACAGTCAAGGTCAGAAAATAGGCTACATTAGGAATGGTGTGTATACATGCAAGGGTATACAGAAGGAGCATTCCAAACCCGAAACCCAAAATCCAAAATGCTCCGTTTTGATGCCAACATGATGCTCAAAGGAAATGCTCATTGGAGCTTTCTGGATTTCAGATTTGAGGTGCTCAACCGGTAAGTATAATGCAAATAATCCAAAATAAAAAAAATTAAAAATATACATAAATACTTCTGGTTCCAAGAATTTCAGATAAGGGACACTCAGCCTATAGTTACATATTTTTGTTTCTACCTTCACTGGAAGTTGAGGTCACGGAGGACAGGGGCTGAGTCTTGTACACGTTGAAACAAATCCCTCCAAACTTCCTCAAACTTGTTCCCTTCATTAATGTGCTGGGAACTCAGAGGACCTTGTAAGCCAAGAGAAAGAATTTGGGTGTTAGCCCGACACAGTGAGCAGGTCTTGGAAGTTTTAGGCAGGAGAATTATTTCATTTGCATTTTCTAAAGATTTGCCTGCCTGTAGTAGAGAGAAGGAATTGGCATAGGGCAAGAATTTGATAGGGGAAATCAGGCAAGACGGTTGTAGCGTGATCCAAGATCATTGTAATAACCTGCCAGCCTCAGTGCCTCCAGAATTTTCTTTTCTTTTCTTTTTTTTTTTTTTACTTTTTATTTCAAAATATTATGGGGAAGAATTATTTTTCTAAATACAAAATAGATTGACACTGTCCATCTTAAAACTCTTCATAGCTTTCTCTTACATACAAAGTCTAAAGTATCAAACACAGCATTCAGGGCTCTTCATAATCATAATCGGAACCCATTCTACCTAACTAAGGTCTTTTTTCCTCTTCATACCTCTCTTCACACACTCTGGCTTCAGTCTGTAAGGATGGCTCCTCCCTTGTGGTTGGCGTATATGCCCCTTTGTATTTACGAAGGCTCTCAGAAGTTTACTCTTCTTCCTAGTATGGTGCCCATCTCATTCTCCCTTGGAGCATAGTGGAGGGCAGTGAGGGTCCAGATGGAGACAGTCATTCATGCTCCTCTGTGGTATTAGTCTAGCATTGTGCATAATATAGACATTTGGCAAGTATTTGTTTAGCAGAATCGAACTGTAACAGCGAAAATTAAATTCTTTGGGGCTCATTTAATATTTATTGAGCACTATAAGCAGAAAAGATTGGTTCATTTAATTCCATTGAAAGGTAAAATGCTACACAGAAATTTTTAAAAAGCCAAAACAAGCTAAAAGATAAACTATGGAAAATACACAGATATATATGACAAGAGGCTGTTTATGTGTGAATAAACTGACCTGCTACTCTGCAGAAAGATACTGATTTGTCAATATCTGCAAATTTTTAAATACAGAATCCTTTAATCTAGAAATTCCACTCTGATTGGCCAGGAGCTCCTGGCCCACTCCTGTAATCTCAGCACTCTGTGAGGCTGAGGCAGGAGGATCACTTGAGCTCAGGAGTTCAAGATCAGCCTGATGAACAAGAGCAAGAACCTGTCTTTACTAAAAATAGAAAAATTGGCCTGGCATCGTACCATGTGCCTGTAGGTCCAGGTACTCAGAAGGGTGATTGCTTTCAGCCCAGGAGTTTGAGGTTGCTGTGAGCTAGGCTGACACCATGGCACTCTAGCTCAGGAGACAGAGCAACTCTGTCTCAAAAAAAGAAAAAGAAAATTCCACTCTGAGAAATTTATGCTACATATAAAAACATGCACAGGCAAAGACCCAAGTACAAAAATTATAGTTGCTGCCATGTTCCTAACTGTATGCTCATGACCAGATTCCCTCAACGATGGTGTACCACACAAAACGAACTATAGCCACTGAAAGAAATGGAGTAAATCCACAATTGTAGACAGAAAATTATTCCACATTATATCATTAAGTGAAAAATGCAAGGTACCCTATAGTTCATGTACTATGGTGTTCATTTTGTGTAAAACAAGTACACACCGATAGGCTTGTAAACACATGGAAAATCTTGAAAACGCAACATTGGCTGTTTCCGGAGCAGATGTATTATACATCATATATATCCTTTTGCATTGTTTGAACCTGGTTGTTTTTCAATGTGTTCAGCATTTAAAAGCCAGCACCTTTCCAAACACACACGTTTGTGGGTCATTAATTACACAATAGAAGCATACCAAGCATTACGCCTATAACCAGGAATGCTATAGCTTATGTCCTCCCTAAGTTACAAATACTGTATAAGATATGATGATTCTCAGAAAGGCTGCTTTTACATGCAGACTCAGTGCACTGCCCTTCCCTGTCCCACTGAGAATCTGTAACAAGATGCTTCCTACAAGAGAGAGAAGCCCCTGGACACAGTAAAACACCTTCTGCATATTTTACTAATTGATAGCTAAGATCCAAGGCTGGGTGGTGCCTGTGGCTCAAAGGAGTAGGGCGCTGGCCCCATATATTGTAGGTGGTGGGTTCAAACCCGGCCCAAAAAAAAAAAAAAAACTGCAAAAAAAAAACAAAGAAAAATCCAAGACCTATCTGATACCAAAATTTCTTATGGCACCCACTACCATCTATTTTTTTTTTTTTTTTTTTAATGTCACCCTTGGTAGAGTGCTGTAGTGACACAGCTCAAAGCAACCTCAAACTCTTGCACTTAAGCAATTCTCTTGCCTCAGTCTCCCAAGTAGCTGGGACTGCAGGCACCCACCACAACGCCCGGCTATTTTCTTTTTGTTGTTGTTACAGTTGTCATTGTTTATCAGAGCAGGCCGGGTTCGAACCCACCAGCCTCAGTGTATGTAGCTGGTGCCCTAAACACTGAGCTACGGGCACCAAGCCCCATTACCATCTTAATTATCAAGTCAATCCACTTCATCTCTCCTAGAATAGAATCTTGGAAAGAGAAATATCACAGTGGCAAATTTAAGTGATGAGAAGAAAAACTCCTGAGACTCTGCCCCTCAAAAGTGGTGCAATAAAATCTTGAACCATCAGGTTGTAAGAAAAGTACACTGAAGTTGTCAGCATACATAGAAAGACGCAAACTAGGAATTCTTATAGACAAATTTAAAGTTGAACCATTTTGTCTGGTGGAGCCATTACATATAAATACACATCCAGGATTTGCTGATCAAAAATCCCCATTAATCAGTTTATCATCAAAAGCACTTTATTATGATTTAACAAAATGTGGCATATGTGCACCATGGAGTACTACTACTCAGCTATATATATATTAAAAAAATGGTTGACTTGGTATATTTTGTAACAACCTGGATGGAAATGGAGACCATTTTCTAACTGAAGTATTACAAGAATGGAAAAACAAATATCACATGTACTCGATACTAAATTAGAACTAGTTTATTAACATTGATGTGCATATACGGAAGTAAAACTCAAAGGAAATCAAGTCAGAAGGGTAGAGGGAGGCACATATTCTGGGTGAAGGGCATGCTTACAACTTTGACTTACAAAGTACCAAAGCAAATTATGTAACCAAAATGTGTATATCCCTGTAATACTCTGAAATTTAAAAAATAAAAATAATTAAAACAAAACCAAAAAAAAAAAAAAAGCACTTCATAGAAAAATCAGACACCAATCCTCAGAGAGCGTTCCATTACTACAAAGCTACAGTAATTAAGACAGTGTGGTGCTGACATAAGAATAGATACGTGTAGATCAATGGAATACAGTTGCAAGTCCAGAGATAAACTCTCCCAAATACAATCTGTAGATTGGCAACATGGGTGCCAAGATAATTCAACTGGAGAAAAGAAGTCTTTTTCGGTAAGTAGTGCTAACTGGACAGCCATATGTACAAGAATGAAGTTGAGCTATGACCTTATACCATACACCAAAATTAACTCAATAGAACAGACATAAATGTAAGAATCTTTGTGACCTTGGATAAAGCAATGCTTTCTTAGATACGACACCAAAAGCAACAAAATAAAAAATAAAGTAGAAACAAAAGTTTCACACAATTTGTGCTTCAAAGTATATCATAAAATAAAAATACAAGCCACAGAATGAGGGAAAAGTTTTACAAACCGTGTATCTGAGAGGAGACTTGGATCTAGTATGTATTTTACAATTCAATAATTAAGTAACCCAATTAAAAGCAGGCAAAGGATCTGAATAAACATTTCTCCAAAGACCATACACATGTACAAATGGCCAAAGTGCTGGGCAATGTGCATGTTACCATGCTCAACATCCATAGCGCTTAGGAGAAGGCAAATCAAAACCAAAAGGAGACAGCAGCCACACCCACTAGGATGGCTATAATCAAAGGCAGGTAAGTGTTAGTAAGGATGTGGAGAAACTGGAACTCTCCTACCCTGCTGGGGGGACTGCAAAATAGTGCATCAATCTTAGAAACCTGTTTATTTCTCAAAAGGTTAAACGTAGTTACCATATGATCTAACAATTCAATTCTTGGGTGTATGTCCAATTTGAAATGAATGTCTACATAAAATCTTCCACAAAGTGTTCAAGAAACAGCATGACTCTTAATAGTCAAAAAGTGGGAACAATCCAAATGACCATCACTGGATTAATTGATAAATAAAGTGTGATATATCCACACAATGGAATGCTCTTCATCAAAAAGGAATAGAGAACTAATACAATGACATAAATGAACCAGAAAACATTAGGCTAAGTAACAGAAGCCAGTCACAAAAGACTACTTATTATGATTCCATTTATATAAATGTCCAGAATAGGCAAGAACATAAACCAAAAGTAGATTAGTGTTACCCATGTGTTGGGGGGTTGCTATGAGGAGAAAGTGGGAAGGGCTCGTGGGTGCAGGGCTTCAGGTTGTTCTAAAATCCATCATGAGGACGGCTGCACAACCTGTGAATACACAAAAGACCACTGAATGGCACACTTTAAAATAGGTGATACAGGTATCTATGGTATATGAATTACATCTCAATGAAGCTGTTAGTTTTTTTAAGTTTTTTAGAGTCAAGTAAGAGAACAGTATGTTTGTGTGGACTATTGTGCATCACAGTCCTAAGAGTTGGGCTTTGGTGGTACCTTGAACCCTTGGTCTGAGCACAGAAGCTCCAAATCTACAACTCCCTGCATAGCCACTGGTCAGTGAGCTACAGTCTTTGAACCTCAATCACCCTCCATCCAGAGGCTAGTGGGCAGGAATACCTGGTGGTAAGACAAGCAATAAAACAAAGATGGTTAAAATAAATAAAACATTTAAAAAGCCAGGCATTGTGGCATGTGCCTCTGCCTATAGTCTCAGCTACTGGGAAAGCTGAGCCAGGGAGGATCCCTTGAGCCTAGGAGTTTGAGGCTGCCGTGAGCTGCAATGAGCTTCAATCCTGTCACTGCACTCCAACCTGGGCGACACAGTGAGACTCCATTTAAAAAAAAAAATTTAAGACATATGTTAGGACAATTAGCCACAGGATAAATGTTGATACTGGTATGTACATTCAAAGACATAACATTAAAATTCCTAACATGGGTTAGGAATACGGTTTTCACACGGCATATATTAATTCTTTTTAGCCTATTTTAATCGATCATATTTATAGCAATCTATACAAATCAAAAGAATTTCTGAAACAATTCATTTTTTATTCAAATAAAACCAATTTAACAATTCAGGTCATAAGGCTTAAAAACTTCTGAGCTGGGTTCTAGACTCATAGGTAGTTTACTGTCAACAGCCATTAAGATAATAAATACTCTTGGGGGCAGCACCTGTGCTCAGTGAATAGGGCCCCAGCCCCATATACCAAGGGTGTCGGGTTCAAATCCGGCCCTGGCCAACCTGCAACAAAAAAAAATAGGTGGGTGCCTATAGTCCCAGCTACTTGGGAGGCTGAGGCAAGAGAATCTCCTAAGCCCAGGATCTGGAGGTTGCTGTGAGCTGTGACGCCACCACACTCTACTAAGGGCGACAAAGTGAAAAAAAAAAAAAAAAAAGATAATACTCTTGGTTGGGTGCAGTGGATCACTCCTGTGATTCCAACCCTTTGGGAGGCCAAGGTGGGAGGATCACTTGAGGCTAGGAGTTTAAGACCAGCCTGGGCAACAAAGCAAGACCCCTATTTCTGTAAAAAATAAAAATAAAATAAATAAAATAATACTCATGATCTAGGACCAGATAAAAAGGAGGAATAGGAAGCTTGTTTTCAAGTACACATTATTTTATTAAATAACATGTCTATGTAAAACTATTTTGTGAATAAAATAGAGCTGTATTTTAAAACGCAATTGGCACAGGATAAATTTACCCACAATTTACCCCCAGTCATCCTACAGAATATTATCCTTGTTTTTATGTCATAAAGTGAAGTTAGGCTCTGGTCTCATGGAAGTGCTGAGTTCACCTGATGAACTTCCTCTCCCCCCACTCTTCCTTGCTCAATTCATTCTGCAAATAGAAATCCTACTTCCAGCAGTGGTGTCCAACCTTTTTTCTTCTCTTTCATATTCTAGAGGAAGTACTGTTGGGGGCTACACGTTAAACACACAAACACCAAAGAAAGCTGATGAGCAAAAAACAAACAAACAAACAAGGTTTGTGCATAATTTTTATGATATTCAATACCACAGATGGCCTATGGTCACAGGTTGGACACTTGTGAGGGAATCATTTTCTCTTTTTCACATTAATATAGCTCAAGGACTGATATTACGGCTTCAGAAGGCTATCCATTATTCAAGGATATTAGTCAAAGAATTTTGTAACTAAGCCCCTTAAATAAAGAAATTAAAAGAAAACCAGTTCTGTTTCAGGCCATTTATTTTGGATAACACATTCCCCGTCCCCCTGTCCTTCTGCATTAGTGAATGTACTAACCTTACTTAAACAAAGTTAAGTAAGATGGGTTTGAGGAATAAGCCTGTGATGTGAGGCCCACCACACGTCCTTTACCTTCAACTTACCTTTCCAGTCTTGCCCCATCACTCCAGATCTACAGGCTGTTCTGAAGCACGATTCAAACTTTCCTTTCATCACATTATTGCTACCACCATTTCCTTTATTGGAAAGACTGCCTTCCTCTCAGCCCCATTCAGTCTTGTTCACATCTTACTCTTCTTTTGAGACCCAGAAGAAAAGCTCAACTCTGACGGAGCCTCCCCTAACACTCCCTTACCTCCAGAAGGCAGGTAGGCTCAGTGCTGCAGCACCGCCAGGAGTGCCTACCATCGTCCTGGCACTGAGAGCAGGTGCCCAGGACACCGGCTGACTTAACTCCATCTCTCCTTGTAGAACATAAGGTCTGCATGGGTAAGGCCTGTAAAGTCTTAAAAGAGTACCTCAATCATTTATTGAAAATATTCATCTGCTTCTAAGTTACATAACCAATTTTAATGCAACTTCAATAGGGCATCTTTCCCATTGTTCCCAAGATTTCGTCCCTCTCTGCTGCTGTAGGCATAGATGGCTTCACTCCATTCTGTCTTCTCTGGACCATGATAGAATTCTGCGTATAGGTATAAAAAAAGAAGAAACCAAAATCAGTCATGTATTAAATGCTAGTCATTTGCCAGTAATCTGCTATTGCTTCCTCAAAAAGGAAATTCTAAAAACCAAGTTAAAAAAAAAAAAAATCCAAAACCTAATTATAGACTGCAGATAAATGTTTTCAAATGATTAGCAATTAAATAGAAGTGGTTATTCCCATAAGAATACACTAATAGCTATTGGGTTGAGGATATACTACTCAAGTACAAAGTACAAGAATATGTGTCACTAAATAATTGCTGAAACCAACAGTACATCATATAGCAAAGAGAAAGGAAATTGCTGGGCACAGTGCTCAGGGAAACAGGAATTACCGTATATACTCGAGTATAAGCCGAGTTTTTTCAGCACAAAATTTGTGCCGAAAAACCCGAACTCGGCACAAATTTTGTGCCGAAAAATCTCAAATTTTGTGCCGAAAAATCTCTGCTTATACTCTAGTATATACGGTATATACCAATATCTTAAGAGAAATGGTACCATTTTAACTACCATGATGGTAGAGGGAAAGGAGGAGGCAGAAATAGAAGTCTAACATGGTAAGTTATAGCAGGGGAAATTACACATTCTGTTCACATCTCCAGGAAAACTAAATTCATAGCCAGGCTATTATGATAATACTACAGATACTTACATACCTAGAAAGAGCCACCTATGTTAAAATTGCATTCTTGTAGCTTAGAGTAGGGTGAGGCTGCTAACAAGAGCTCTTGAAGATCCTTTAGATTTAGAACTAAAAGAGTACACACAGGATAAAGTTGAAAGGTTCAGTTTCCCCATGGCCATCACTGGGAACGGATTGTGGGTATTGACTAATTTCAGGCCTCAGTTTCAGCCTAAGATGGGTTTTAACACAAAGCTAGTCGAGCAAGGCTTACCCAGAATTTCCGACAGTGTTTGTATTTCAAGAAGTAAATGGAACACTTTTCCCGGTCATAGTTATTTTCATCCATACACCTGGTAGAAGCATCAGATTCCTTAAATACATAAGAGAGGCATCATTTAAAAGGTAGAATGAAATCTAAAAGAAACAAAAAACTGAATTTGCTTCCCTCTATAGCAAATAATGTGAAATAGTTCACTTTTGTTCATTTTATCGGGTAGACACTAACAAAAACTAAACAATCCTGCCAACTCACTCTGGTCAGACAGATGTCTCCCTTTTCATCTGAGCCAGTTTTCTGAACAACTGATCCAAACCATTGACTGCGATCAATTAATCCAGTAGCCGTTTAATAAGAAACTGAGACAGAGTATATTATGTCCAGAATCACCGCTGTGCAGCTAGACCCTGTTTCCGGACTCACAGTATAGCTCTCCCGCCTTTCCAAATCCTCCCTTGCACTTGAATGTTTGATTGCAATGCTGGTTTCAAGATTCTAAGTAAATTGCCAATAGCTGGTGTACAGCAAGGCAACCTACATTAATACCATTCATCTCAATGAATTTTTGGCTTTCATTTACTCATTATACAGTACATACACTATTATGTAAGCAAATTTTAGTAGACATCATTAATATCACTTCAAAATAAAAGTTAGCAACACAGGGCTATGCATTCAAAAGGAGGGGCTGCCACCAGGGATTAAACTTAAGCTGTTTGAACTGAAAGTAGATTGAATAACTAACTTCAAAGTGATAGGTAAAACTGAGTCATCTAAAGGAAAGCTTTCA
Organism: Loris lydekkerianus; assembly: GCA_963574355.1. Classification (NCBI taxonomy): domain Eukaryota; kingdom Metazoa; phylum Chordata; class Mammalia; order Primates; family Lorisidae; genus Loris; species Loris lydekkerianus. The sequence goes on from CAUYPK010163344.1 coordinate 38,833, forward strand.
CTAAACAGGTAGGCAACAGTTCACAGATCTAAGAACATTTTCTAAAGAGATTTATTTACTAAAGGTAGCTGTTGAGGGCAGCACCTGTGGCTCAAAGGAGTAGGGCATCAGCCCCCATATGCCAGAGGTGGCGGGTTAAGGCCCAGCCCTGGCCAAAAATTGCAATAAAAAAAAAAAAAAGGTAGCTTTTGAAAACTGACCTAATATGCAGAACAAAGCTAAATTTCTATGACAAATATTTAATGAATGTATCTATTTGGAAAATGCATATGAGATAATGGAGCGTAATTTTCATAGTACCAGTATAATGAACGCATTATTCAAGCTCAGCAAAGCCACAGTAAGTATTGCAAGTTGTACCAAATAAATGCCAATAAAAACTTATTATTAAAACAAAATATTATGTTGATGAGACACCTTTGTGAAGACCTTCCAGCTTTGAACAGGCTAATTCTATTATCAGCCCGTTGTTCTCAGACAGGTTATCTCAAGGACATGATGAAATTATTGCTATTAAAACAATAAATTTCAGTGACAATATAAAAATGTCATACCTTCCAATTTTCCAAGTTTGGACTAAAGATTTTCCTCAGTGTTACACATGCTTGCCTTGTTTTACAGTGACAACTAGACACTTGCTTATTATACAAATACATAAAATTAAAAGATGAATTTTTGTTAGCAAAATCATGAATATCTAAAAATACTCTAGTAAAATAACATGCCAGCCAGCAATATTTTTTTATATAGAAATAAAAATACTCATGAAAATTAAAAGCAAATCAGCCTACCAACAAGCAAGGATTTACATCAGGATCTCTAAGCTTCCGAGTTACCATGGGCATTTTAACAGTCTTCTTACTGACGATAGAGAAAAAAAGAGTTATACAATGAATGATAAGAAATCAATAAACCTCAAAAGCCCAAAAAGTACTTGAAAATTTAATTTTGGCACAATAATCATTTGGTGAGGAACATGTATCCTCTGCATTTGAGAATAAAAACTTGGAATTTTTTTTTCCTTTCCTTGTCATGATGCTTCAACACAAAAGCCATATATTGAAATTCACCTACAAAAAATTTGATTATAATATCCAATAAGAAAGACAGTTCAACTATAATTCAGTTGTAGTTTATTCTTAAGTTAAAGCAACTAAGTGTACTAATAAAAACTAAGAATACAGTGTGCATTCTAACAATTACTTCCTTATTATACACTGATCAATATACAAAATAAGAATGAAATAATTTAGGACAGCCCACATTTTGCAAAAGTATTCACCAACTAAAGTACAAGAATGCCTACTATGTGGCCAAAACTAGGATAGTCAATATGCCAAAAAGCCAACTTATTGTTTAGTTGACATTTCAAAAAGCCACATGACAGCTCCCAAAGAGCCAATTTGTTATTCCAGGTCAAGTCATATAGATGGGTAACAGTATGCCAACTGCATCTCAGAATATAGTTGTTCTCTATAATGGAATTCAACTGAAATTGGTATGCTTATTGTCTTCAAAGGAATGTTGTGGAAAAGATAAAATTCAAAATTCAATAGTGAAATAATTATTTCAAAGTGACTTTTGTTTCAACATATTGGTATACTATTGATGAACCACCCACAAATATTTTTAAATGCTCTTAACTAATATTAAGGAGCTGATCTAACTTGTACTCCTAAATCCTGTTCTATCTTGATCATTCTTCTACCTAAAAAGATTAATGGTAAGTGTGACCTACAAAATCTGACTGAATTAAATTGGTCAGTGTAACAAGACAGAGGTCAGAATTCTTGTATAAATGAATTCCTTGCTCAAGGAGAGACTGCCGAAAAATGAGTTATGTTAAAAGAAATGACGTGGGGGGCGCCTGTGGCTCAAAGGAGTAAGGCAATGGCCCCATATGCCATAGGTGGCAGGTTCAAACCCAGCTCTGGCCAGAAAAAAAAAAAAAGAAATGGCGCATATTCAGGAAAAACAACCAAACCTGGTAAAATCCTGTTAAGTGGAGGTATTCTCAACCAGTCACCCAGTCCGATTTCTTCTATTATGGGAAAGAAGATGTCTGGGCTAAAGCAACCAAACTTTGCTAAGGAGGATGGAAATGGGTTTGTTTACTGGAGGGCCTTTACTTTGTAATAGCCACTAAATAATCAATCATTTTATAATTTTCATTGAACAATACTTGATAATACGCAGCCAAAAGAAACAAGTTGGCAAAAAGGAAATTCAAGCAGCCGTTTAATTTTTATATAAAAGTTTCTTCCTCTTCCGAACTTAATTTTTTTTTTTTGCCAGTTTGACTTCTTCTAAGAGTGATGATAGTACTAGGTAAATTCACAGCTTTCTTTTTTTATGTCTGCCCTATGATATGTGAACAGTGAACAAGTATCAGAGGCAGACAAACTTATATTGAAATTCAAGTTGTGTGCCTTACATTAAAATATTCTACCCTGTGTTTTGTTATCATCATCGGTTAGAAAAACAAAACCTAGGGTAACATCACAGATACTCGGATCAGGCATGCTGCTTGAATTTATTGACATTCCCTTTACCTTCCGGATTCTAAACTCAAGTCACTCTAAGTTTGTATTTCCCCCAAGTCCCCTCCTTTGCATGAATTCCTCATGTATTAACTAGACATGAAGAGGAAATGTCAATTTACAGTGAAGAGCCAGGCTGAAGGACAAGATCCAATGCTCTGTTACAGAGGCCTTATCTACTTACTTTTTGAATATACTAAACAAATGCTACAAGATTCTACCGCTAGCAGAGCCAGAAAGAAAACCAAAGATCTGAGGCAGGGGCCGCTACAACCACAGTACATTTGACAAATAACACTAAAATCCACTCCACAGAGCAAACTGCTAAGTCAAGCAGTTCTTCATTTCCCATCCAGTGATTCTCGTCCCCACTCTTCCAGCAGCTTAGAAAGGGAAGCGGGAAAGGGACGTAACTGACCACGTCCACGCCTACACGCCGGTTGGAGCCCACACCGGTCCAAGGCTCTGCTAAACCGGGAAGCTGACACACACCACGCCGTTAAGCCACTGCTGGGGCCAGAGGGGCAGGGGCAAGTCAAGGGTGGCCTACTGAGGGGGGCGGGAAGATCGAAGGAGAACCTGGAGAGAGGCGAATCCTAGGCCTCGCAGCCTTCCGCGATGCTGCCCGTCAGCGTCTAAACCTGAACGGCGGGCACAGGTGGACACACCTTGCTTTGCCTGGAGACGGTGCGAGAGGGGCAGGGGGTGAGAAAACGCGAGGTACTGGGGGTGGGGTCAGGCGATTGTGCTTCAAAGGCTGGAGAACAGGAAGATGGAGGACAAGCTGGTGGTGTCCGAACGAGGCAGGGGTCACCTTCCTCGCCCCCAGCCGGAACAGACCCGTATGGCCGGTGGAGGAGCTACAAGAAGGGCCCGTGCTGCGGCGAAGCCTGACAGGAGCGGCTCCGCGCAGCAGAAGTGGATCCGGGCCCCGTTGCAGCCCAGGTGCGCCCGACTTTTCCCGCTTGCCTTCAGCCGCCGCGGAGGGAGGGGAGGGGGCCCACTCACCTCGGGCGACCGCTTCGCCAGCGCCCAAGCAGTCTCCAGCTCCAAACACGTCAATGGCTTGCGAAGCAGGACCTTAAGTACTGCGCATCCGAACATGCTGCCCCCGCACCCCGGCGGCCGCTCGCCCAATCGGCGCACACCGCTGCCAGACGGACAGCTGCGCAGGGCTCTGCGAGTCAGGGGCGGGCGGGCCTCGCCCCGCCCCATCTGGTGGAAGGAGGACCGAGGAAGGAGGAGTGGGCGGGGCGGCGCCCGAGGCCCCGCCTCTCCCCACCCAGCCGCGCCCCCACACACACAGGGGCCCGCCTCTTAACACTTCTGTTTGACGGACGGCACGACTAACCAATCGCCTGGCCGCCTTCTAGCGGCGGCGTCACCTAGTGGCAGGCCCCGGAGCAAAGCGCGCTTGGGAGGCGGGCCCAATGGCGGGCGGGGGGCGGGGGGCGGGCCAACAGGAGGCGGGGGCGGTGGCAGAGCAGGCCGGGGGAGGCGGCAGTGGGCGCGACGTCGGCGGCGGCGGCGGCGGCGGCGGCGGCGGCGGCGGCGGCGGCGGCAGCTGCAAGTTGGGCTGCAGGGGCAGCGCATACACTACAATGGCTGCTGGAAAGAGGCGTAAGGAAACAATTTCCAGGCCCGCCGCGTCCAGCCCGAAATATGAGAAAAAAATTATTAGAAATTCCGCGGGCGGTGTAAAGGCGGCGGACGGGCCGGAGGGAGGATGTTAAAGCCCCGCGGTGAGTTCTCCCGGGGTCCCGGGCGGCGGAGAGGCGTTTAGCGGGAGAAATATCAGGGTTATTTAAATTATGGGACTAGCTGAGGGGGCAGAGGAGCAGCGGCGGCGGCAGGAGGAGGAAAAGTTTGTGCTACTCTCAGCCCCTGCTCAGGACCCCAGAGAGAAAAATAATAATAAAAAATAAAATAAAATAATTAAGCGGGGCTGCGAGGACTCCTGAAGTCGCTTCTGACAGGGCAGGGGGCGATGCGGCTGGGGACCCGAAGGTGAGGTCGGTGGGAAAAAAAAAAAACACCCTTTATTCAGGGTCTGGAAAGTTTGAAAAGTTTTCCTCCTCCTCCTCCTCCTCCTCCTCTCTGGTGCTGTGAATATTGTGACAGCGGCAGCGGCAGCAGCGAGAGCGGAAGACATTAGAGACCCGAAAAATAAGGGAAAAATTAATATAAATTCAGTTTTGAGAGTAAACTCTCCGCATTTTCCACCAAAACATCCCCGGGGAAGGTCTCTTCCCAAAGGGCCTGGCGGAAACCCGCAGTCGGCAATATTTGGGGGGCACTTTGAGTGACTTGGGGTAACTTTGCCCCTTTTTCAAAAGAGGTTTTTCTTTTCTGGAGCAATGAATTTGTTTTTGCCTTTTCCTCAGGTGGGCGAGTCGGGGTCGGGGTGCGGGGTCTGCGGGGAGGTGTGAGCCCGGGGTGTGTGGCTGCGAGGGGGGATAGGGGGAGGGGGTGCTAAATGAAAGCAGGAGATCGGCACAGAGCAGGGACAGCTTGTTGTCAGTATCATAAACAACCAAAATGGAGGGAGAACTCAGGCATATAACCAAATAAAAATTTTTTAAAAATCGCAAAAAAATCCCTAAAAATCCGGGATGCTCCCCCTTTTCTCGCTAAAGGTAAAAATATGTACCGCCTTTCCCCTGAAGTCCATTTTGACTTTGCAGGGACCAAGGAGTTAATATTTATTTATTTTTTAAAACTTTCGAAGGGCAAAAGCCTTTTATAACTCAACCGACAATGAGAAAACGTGAAAATCCGATGCAAGAGAAGCAGGGGGAGGGAGGGGGGAGGTGGAAGTGCAGAAACTACTAAACTTATGGGTAATGTGGACTGATCTGAGATAAGGTAAACACTATATTTGCTATTTTATGACTCTTTTTTAATGATCTTTGCGGGGTTTTTTTGGTTGGAAAAGAAGTGATGCCATTTTCTTAATAGAGTTAATGTGTGTGATTGGAAGAATAAACCTTCCCGGCTTTAGATTGCATTTTCGTCGCATTTATGCTTCAGGTTTTGTTAGTGTCTCCCTCCTTTCTTTAAACTGGGCTCTACAGAGGAGGGGTAGAGAGGTGATGTTGCACAGAGAGACTGGAGTGCAAGACTGGAGTACCTTTTGGGGAGGGGTGGGGAGTTGCTTGGTTTCGCCCTTCCTGACACGTTTGCTTCACCTGTTCATCCTTACTAAAGAATGTTAAGCTGAACTTTTCAGGGTTTATGTATATAAAAGGATGGTGCCTCTTGCATCACATTGATGTTAATGGGAAAGTGCTGCTGATGTTGGTTCCACGTGGGTTAAGGGACAGAGCAGGGCATTTTAAAGGGACAGCTTCTCTTTTCTTATGGTTTTCATCACCTACCCAGAATCACTGTCTGAGGACCAAAAGCAGAGGTGCTGGGGGTGGTGGTGATGGAAGAGCCTTCTCTTTCCATTATTCCAGTGCACCCACCTTTAGGAGTGATGGAGGGAGATGAGGGATAAACAGGTTCAACAGGAGATGGATATGTGTGTAGATCAGTTGTTCCAAGCTGTTCTTTTGTGTAACAAGCCCTCCCAGGAATTTTTCATGTTACATTACTTTGCTTCAGAAGCTGATTTTGGAAGGAATTTTGGAAAAATGGAAATAGTTTAAGGTGTGTGGTGTGATGGTATAGCACTATTGAACAGTTATGAATTCTGTGCAGTGAGATCAAAGAGATGTGTATGCCCATAATGTGATTTTACAGCCATTTTGCAGAAGCTGTAAAATATCTAATATTCAGTTTGGTTTAAGGTATATTGAGGGCTTCTGGTTGAAAATTATAGACAGATTTCTTAACATTGTAAGCAGGCATTTCTTTGGAGGGAGGAAGCACACACACCAACATGAAAAAGTTTACGTATATATCCATTTTTAAAGCCCATCCTATACATGTGGTGTAACGTTGCACCTTTGAAATGAAAAGACTTTAAAATCCTGAGACCTATCAGTTTGCATCTTCTCAGCTGAATTTATTTGTGTTATTACACAGAAAGTGTTTACAGATCATAAACTACTATTGGTTCTTATGTTTTCAATTTTCACAATATTTTTAAAACTTAAAATGTATAAGTAGTTAGCCAGTCTGAGAACAAGGTTAATCTTGAGTAGAAATTAATGTTCCATTTTCCACAGGCATATGGAGTTTCTGAAATAAATCCCTATTTTTCTTTGCTTTTATGATTTTATAGAACTGGATTAAAATTAAAGCTGAATTTTTAGACTTCTTATACTGTTTTTTCTGTCATACTCTACAAATTATTAATTTGTAGTCCATTGTAAGTTGACAACTGAGCTCTTCTCTTCACCTTCCTGTAAATATCTCCATAACAACATTATGTTGGCATAGCGTTTGAGTACATCATCTTGTGGTTTCTGATTTTGGAAGCAATTACAACTTTCTAAGAACTCATTAAAAAATGAGTTAATCCCATGACCCACACTTAAATCAAAATCGATTGAGCTATCAATGTAAAAGAGAAACTACCCCCCCCCCAATAATCTCCAGTCCAGAGGATTCAGAATACTGTAATACTTAAAAATACTTTGAAGTTTATCTTCCGTTTTCACTGTGTTTTGGCTCAAGACAGTTACATTGGCTACAAGTAGTCAGAATTATTATACGCGTTTAAAATAAATAAGTTTTAGATCTCAAATAGTTGCACTTTGACAAACCAGGTACTAATATTAATAAATTCAGTCTTTATAAAAATGAAGGAAAAGTATTTCTTCTAGTTGTACTTCAGTCATTTTGTTATTCAGATTGTTCAGACATGATTGGTTTATTGTTAACCTAAATAAAAGTGCTGGTATTGTCATTTATTTTTTCTTACATGGGATGGTATAAAACTTCGTTCATGCTTGGGTGTTACACAATTGGCTATTTGTCTGTATTAGAAAATGCACTCAGAGTGCACAAATACAAAATCTGTATTCCTCAGAGAATCTTAAGAGTACAACACGATATCTAATTTGAATTGATGGTATTGAGCTTTTTGATACCTTAGAAATACTACCTGTTGAACATCCTATGTCTAAGTTTGCTATTAAATTGTACCAATTTATAGAAATAATGTAATGTTATGTACTTAAAAATCTCTATTTCAGTTAGAATGAGAGAAACTTCATAGATTGAGATTCTTACTTGAAACTTACATGCTTCATTTTGCTATTTAAAATTCTATAGAAAATTTAGCTGCTGTGGAAGATAATGTATAACTGTGGTTTACTGCTGATAAACTTTTGTATCTGGATTTTTATTACAACCAGAATATTTTAATAAATAAGGCATTTTACAACTAGATAAATTAGCAAATTTGCTTTTATCAATATAGCTTAAAATTTTAAGGATTTTTTTTATGTGTGTTTTAATATTATACAAAGCTGGGGGTGGGAAGTTTCCTTCATTTTTAACATGATCCTTATATACATTTTGGTTTGGTATTCTGCAAATTTTTCTTTCTGAGGATTAAACTGTTCTTCCCTAAATTAAATGTAATGCTCTTGTCATAACTGAGATTTGGAAAGCCAGATACATATCTATAGCTATCTTTGATGCTTTGTGTTAGTAATCATTTGCCTCTTAAGCTATATAAGCAAAATGATCATTTCATCTAGGAATATTTTAGTATATTTTATTTAGAATCCTATTCTTTGGAAAATTAGGATATGTGGAAAATTACCTGTTACACTCATACACCTACGGAAAAAAAGTTTTACTGAGGAACTTTACTTTTACACTGCCTGGAATACATACTCTTTTGGATGTGTTTGCAAATGTATAAGAAATAAATAGAAATTTTTTCTATTTATATTGATAACATCTCAGATTGTTTAGTTAGTTGAGTAAGGAAAGAGTTTCAAAAGGAGAGAACTGAATTGGTTCTACAAAATCCAAAATAGTGAATGTGTTCAAGGTAAAAGAGCTGTAAATCATCTCTTAAGCCATTTTTAAATCTTTTAAGAACCTGATAAATGCCTTTTTTCAAACATAGAATGCTTTCAAAGTATATCAGTCACTTCTAAAAAACAAAGGTAGACCTTTAATTTCTTTAATTTTAACAGGAATTAATATAGGCAGCATATTTAACCAATTACTAAGTGTTTAGGTAGCCATGGAAAAGTATTTACAAATAAGTTAAATGTGAGGGCAGGATACATCGGATTGATGAACTTTAAAGTTAACTGTGATTTTATAATTGATGCATGAGAATTTATTTCTATTTTAACATAGGAACACTTTGGAGGTAACTATTTTTTTTGCTTTTTGTGTTTATTTCATTACATAATTTTTTGAAATTCCCAAACCTGAAATCCACTGTTAATACTGTTCATTTTATATCAGGGCAACTTTTTTATCTCATTGCACATTTCATTTGGAAATTTAATTTGAGAAATTAAGTGAAAAATTTTAATTATTTTATAAAAGTATTGGTGTATAGTTATTAATGTTTGAAGTTAGGAGAAATAAATATATGTGTATGAAAGGCTAGAAGAAATTTTTACAGAAGCATAATATGAGTTTTACTTTTAAATCAGTTAGCCTGCTGCCAGTGGTTTGCATTCTCCTCAGTGTATAGTTGACCCTGCCTCCTCTTTACAAGGTGGTATTGGTCAGGATTTGATGATATGCTACTACCAAAGGCACTTGAGTATTTTGTTTTCTGATTTTGTGGATGTATTGGTGTTTGTTGTTGGTTAAGGATTTTGCTTCTTTAAAGTAAATACTTATCAGAATATTTAAAAAAATTATAAAACAGAAATATCTCATTTTTGAAAAGTGAGGTGGTGTGATACTGTATTAAAATTGTTAGTATTTAAAAGTCCCTGGATATCTTATAAACAGAGTTACTGCTGGATCATGGTATTAAAACTAACCACAGTGTGTTTTGGGAATTTGAGATGACTGCCTAAGAAATGTATATGCATATGTAGAATGAATAGACGTAGGCAGTTATGTCCTAGGTTAATAAGACAATTTGCTTAAAATATTTTCTTATGTTCAAAAAGTGGAATCTTTTCCTAATCTAAAAACATAGAAAACCTAGAAATGTGAAGGTGTTAGAAAACAAAAATGGTTTTGTGGGTATCTTTTAAAAATAAGAGTTTTAAAGATTGAAAATATATAACAACAACATCAGTGTGGACCAAAATGTCCAAAATTAATGGTAAAGAACTAGGTAGATAAGAATTTCAGAACAAAATAACAATTATGATACATTCAGAATTTAGCTTATATGAATTAAGAATAATCAACTACAAAATAAAAATTATAAATATACTTTTAAAATGAGAGTGATAATTGGGGGAACCTATCAGAATATTTTTAATACAAATTACTGGTTTTATAATAACCTTTAAAAAATAAGTCCCCTCCTTATCTTCTTCGATTTGGATTAAGTTAATTTAAATTCTAAGAATAATTTGTAGTGGTTATTTGGAATTCTTTTTAAAGAATAAGAAAAAATCATTTTTTGCTATTTTTAAAAAAGATTTTAAAGATTGTTTTACATGTGTACCTATGTGAAGTGTTCTGAGAACTTCAGAAACTATTGAACATTGCTTTCTTCTTTGTTCATCAAAAAGCTTAAACTTTCCTTTAAGTTATTGATATAAATTTTAAAACCTCGTTCTTAGAATAATTGGCTTTGTGGAGTTTTTTAGAACAATTCAAATAATTTCTTACAGACTTGATAACATTTTAAAAGCTTTTCACAAGATAAAGATAACATTTCACCAACAAAGTTCTTAATTTCTGGAATGTTTTTTAGGTGTATTCTGCTGATAAAAAGAATTTTTCTTTTCTCTTTTGTTAATTAGTAATTGATTTTCTAAAGGAGAGTCTAAGCCTATGAGTGTTATGTTCAGGAATAGAATTTGCCTTTAGTATTGGAAGATATTTTGAGAGTAGAGGAGGCATCTTTTCTTAAAAGGCAATAATGAGTTGTGAATGATTGCCATTGCAGAGTCTTCACTTCTGCCTTTTCTGAGAGAAAGCACCTCATTTCAGACTTTTAGTCATTAAGTATTTGAGTTACTGTCTCAAACCATCTTTGGAATTGCACCCATACAAAGTGGTTATGAGTTGCTATCTTTTAATTTCTGAATATTAGAATATTCCCTGAATAAATACTGCAATTAAAGGGCTGCCATCTGACTTTAAAAAGACATACATATCTCTTTAATCAATAACTAGACATTAAAATCTTTAACTTTAATACACCTTTTGGCAACTGTTAAACTAGAAATCAATTAGAAAACGAAGAAGTTAGCCCCTGTAGCTAAAGGACAAAATTAGAAAGTATTATCAATTTTGTTCCTTTGAAGGTATATTAATAACTATTGATTTAATGATTCTTGATCAGAAAATTTTAGGAAATTGAACCTGGAAGCTTAAGATAGTTCAAGTGTGCAGGTTCAAAGTAGCACCAGTTAAATTTTAGTCTGCCAGATTTTCCCCAGTAACTTAATTTCATTCTTTTGTATTATCTTAATACTGGTATTACATAGAGCCCACAACACTTTTCATTATACTCTAAAAGAGTCATAGTAAGTTTTATTTTTATCAACTTTAGGCAATGGAGTGGAAATACTGTTTTGTATGAGAGTACATTTTCTTTCTCAGGCTACTTTTTGTATTTCCTAACATAATTTCTCTAATTATTGCATTCCAATGAAGAGAAATTAGCTCTATTACTTTAAAATTAAATTTGTTATTTGCAATTTATGAAAAAGTTTTCACTTTATGTGTTTGTGTAAGATCTATTATAACTTTAAAACTAAATGTTAATATGAGTAGGGTATCTGATGATAGGATACATCCACTTTCCTGTACCTTTAAAATTGTTTTCGAAATAAATCTGAGAAAATGTTTTTCATGTGTTTCACTAATTGCTATTCTCTGAGGTAATTTAATTGAGTAAAATTTCAATCTAGATTATGTTTGTCTTCTAAAAATAGTAATAGTGTCTTTGAAAATCACTCTTGGAATTCATATAATAAAATAGGTTAATTATACCAAGAGCAGCAGAAGCAGCCCTGCTGGTTATTTAAAGTGTATCAAAGAAAGAAAGTGCCCGTGGGAATAGGGCACTACAGACTGGAGTTAGTGGCATTTTATGCTTTTCTTTTTCTTGCTTCATAAAACTTGAACATCCTCAAAGCTAACACGCAAACACATAGCTGTCTTAGCTATGCTGTGTGAAGTACCTGTATCAGGTCCAGCTTTTGATGGAATTTACTTCAGTTTACTACTAAGAAAAAATATAAAAGAAATATTTTTCAGCAATAACTTGGCATGTATCATATTTTAAAATATACTATATGTAAAATATTTTAGCATAATTGTTTACCCAAATCCAAATGAAAGTAAATTATCAAATAATAGATTTAATTAGATATAGAATAAAGGCTTTAAAAATTTAACTGAATCACTTGATTTGCTATTGAAATACATGGAATTTTAATTGAAATAGTTGTTTTTGTATATGAATCTATTTTGTATGCCCTGAAGTTTGTAAACAGAGTTAATACATATAAATCGGTGTATAGATGTTCTTAAGCATCTTTTGACAGTTAACAAAATTTTTTTTTTCAAATGCATGGCCAAAATTACTTCAAAGATCATAATATCTTCAGTTATTTTAGTTGTTTTTCAAAGAAAAATAGTGGGGAAAATGTGCTAGTTACTCAGTTGACTATTGTACTTGAAAATTTTAATTACCAAGAATTTAATACTTTAGTGATACTTTACTTTTTCTAAGTCTGTTACAGATACTTTTCCTTAAAAAGCCTTTCTTTTTGGACATTATAACCTAATGCCTGCACTTCCTATCCCATGATTGCTCTTGTGAGATTGCTAGTAATCAGACAGTTATTTTAGAACTCTTCACTCTATAACTGCTTTTATTTAATACGAGTATTCCTGTTCCCAAGATCATGTTATTCTTGAAAGAAATTCCTATCTTGGAGCACTTTTAGTAAAGCTTGGGTTATTTTTTAAAAAATATACTAGAGATACAACTGCTTTACTTAAACATTGGATCTGATGTGATGTCTGAATTTAATCATACCCAGGTCACCTTTTATTGGTCAGTGCAGAAAAAGGAAGAGAAAGCAATTTGTTGTGAAAGAAGTGCAGTTGATAACATTCCGAGGCTGACTCACAACTTTTCTACAATGCCTGCTACCTCTTCCAGAATTCAAAGGAATTTCCTAATTAAAACCAAAATACACATATGTCTTAAGAAGTTTTTTTCCTAATCAGGTTTCAGGCACACTCGTGTGCCTCCCCTGGCCCTCCCCAGTGTCCTTGCTGTCTGCCTGTGTTTGGTTCTCAGTGCTGCCACCCTGTGTATGGCAGTGCCTCTGCCGCATGTACTAATTTCGTGTGCTTTTTCATCAAGCAGTAACATCCAAAACCACTTGTGGAAAATGAGCAAACATATTAAAACTAACATAGAAGCTATTGTGGTATGCTTTGCTCCTGTGCTTAATGCTATACTAAATCTAGATTTTTTTTTTAATTGCACAGTTCAAAGTGTGGTATTCAACATCCAAAGATGAAATTTTGGAATTTTTAAAGTAAATCCCTTTATCTGTTTCATCCATCATTTCTCTGAAATAAAGTAGAAATTGGGCTGGACTACTAGTATTTTAGATCTAGCTTGAAATTGATCAAAATTAAAGCAGATGTTGTGATCCTTTAAAGATGAAAGATGTTACAAGATTTTAATTTTAGCCAAGTTTTAGTTAAAAGTTTTTCCTAGTAAAAACAAAACCAAAAATGAGCACAAAAAATAGACTGTTTCTGTTTAAAAGAAAAAGAAACTTAACTTGATTGGTTGAATTTTCTCCTGAATCATTAGCCAACATGGCTTTTAAATTATATCACCCAAAATATTTTGAGTAGTAATGCTATGCTTTAGCCATAAAATAAATACTTTAGCTGGATCTCAGTCTTTTCTTTTTACCTATATTATCTCATTTAATTTTCACAGTAATCTTGTGAGACAGGAAGTGCAGGGATAATGTGTATACAAGAAGCAGTAATGATTTCAGATATCAAAATTCTGTTACTTTTTTATACATAAATCTTTAGAATAGACAGATTATAGAATTATTATAAACTAATATGCTAGCACAAACCTAAATTATGTCCATATTACAGTTAATATATTTATAAAGTAATACATTTGTTGCAAAAATTAAAAATTCAGGCATAATGTTGACAGTAAGTCAAATTAGAAAGTACTATATGTCTACTTATTTTTAAGCTATACAAAAGGAATTAGGGGAAAAGTAATAAACTTAAGTTAAAGGAGATTTTTTAAAATATAAACCTAAACTTTGTTTTACAGTGAGGACCTTAAATAGGCACAATTTTAATTTTTGCTTTACACAAATATAATAATTTTTGCTTTACACAAATATAATATCAGATAGCAAAGCTATCTCATTTCAGAACAAAGAATAAACTTTTTCCCCCTAATTTTTGAATGGTCTTCATTTGATAAACAATGTAATTCTATATGATGATATTTGAAAATATTGCTTTGGTTAATTTTAGATGTTAGGCAAAAATATCTAATGATAAACTTCCCACCTAGGAGAAGTAAAAAGAAATTAATGTAGTATATTGTCCTGATTACTATAAAATTCCAACTTCAGGATCTCCATGCTACTATTCATGTGATTATTTTCTTAGGTTTGGGGGATTTAGAGATTCTCTTTCCCTTTATGTCACCCCCACAACACACACACAAATACTAGTTTCACATTTTTTTACACTTGATTGACATGAGAAATGTAATTAATTATTGAATCAAGAGAGAAAAGTTGTAAAAATTCTTCTGCTTTATTCCATTATTTAAGATTGGATCTGCTAAACTTATTTTGATAAATAAAACAATATGAGAGTTGTAAGAACTTGTCTAAAATCTTGTGACAATTACAGCCTCCAAGTTTCTTGCCCACCTCCAGAGAACTATGCTGCTACTTAGAATGATGAGTATTTTATCAGACATTGATGCCTTCTGCAATAAGACAGAATGTAGTTTGTTTTTGTTCTGGGTCCTGTTTATTAAAGCTTCAGATTTCTCTGTGTAGGAGCCAGAAGTGGGAAAGAGTCCTTCATGCCGTTCTAAGTTTGCTTATATTTGCCCTCTACTTTTTCCTGGCCTTCTTTTATGCTTTTTTAGATGGTGGGCTAATATACAGAAGAGATCACAGGGTAGTATACAGTAGAACCTCTGTAGTTGACCACCTCCGTAAGGTGATCTAACTTTCATAGAGGAGACATGCACCACATGGACATGTCAGTACAGCAGGCCTAGTTCCTTATGCTGACCATCTCTGTATGTGGACGTGTTTGTTACAGTCCCGGGGGCGGTCAACCTACAGAGGTTCTACTGTATTTTAAAATTCCAGCTGAATGGCACAGATAGTAAAAACTATACATATTTAAGGGAGACCAAGGTGGCACTTGAGATGGACTTTGAAAAAGGTGTGAGTTAGGAATACGCATAAAGAAAGGGGATGTTCAGGACAGGTGAAAGGAAAGGTTTTAGCAGAAGTTAGGAGGCAGAAATACCCTGCCACAGCCACCAAGAAGAGTCTAACAGGAGAGGATGGTTCATAGGGGAATAGTGCAAGGGCAGCTAGAAAAGTATGCTGAGGCTGACTGTGAATGAACCTGGATTGCCGGTGTGAGGAGTGTACACTGTGTGCTGTAGAGGACATCTTAGCTTTTTTGAGCAAAGGCAGATGAGTTAGGAAAATTAAGTAAATCTAGAATTACAGAAACGCGAACATATTCCACATTTGACGTGGTGGTCTACCACCACGAGGAAGACCCAGGTCTATCATAAGCATTCTCATTAGCACTTCTGGACTTGATTTTCAAGTGCCTGTTTGGCATAGTCTCCTGAATGGGTGACTGACAGCTCTACCCTTAGCATCCCTACAACTAGCTATTTAGACTTAGTAATTTTATAAACAGCCATTTCATTCTTTTAGGCCCCCTGTCATGAAACCGCCTCTTCTATATTCAGTTGGAACTTTGGTCGTAGGTTTAATACTACTGCTATGCAGACATTAACAAATGGGACACGTAGAAGAAGGAGAAAAGACTGAGCGGATGAAAGCCACGCAGAAGAGGTGCGGGGGGGGGGGGGGGGGGGGTGGGCCGGCCCCGGACTGGCCGGTGCGGGGCCCACGCGGGCCCCGGTGTACCGCTGGTGTCTGGGCGGTGAGAAACGG
>CAUYPK010163345.1:0-56052 GCA_963574355.1 Loris lydekkerianus
GAGTAAAGAATGTTATCTTCTTCTGCAGGTGAAGGTTTCAGTAGATCCATCGAGCTACTTCCGCATAGCAACGACTCAGCAAGGCCCGGCCTGAAACTGCCTCTACCTAGATACAGCCAATGTGGTACCATGCCACTGGCCCGACCCTGTCACGCACCTCTTCCCCCGCCTTCTTTCCCCTCCCCTTCTCCACAATAAAATAAATAAATAAATAAATAAATATTTAAAAAAAAAAAAAAAAAAGATACTGGAGGGCAAGACTTTCAAAATGTAGTAAGAGGACCATGGCAGTTTGGGGGCCTTTTTCTGAACGTACTTGTTAGAAGTGGGGGGTGAAGTTTAGATTTTGTCCTAGCTATAGCAGAGAGAGCCTCGTGTACCAAGCAAATAACTAAGAAATGGGGGTGGGAGGAGACCAGCAGCAGCAAAACCTTCTGGGGAAGGGGTTTGGCTGTCAGCACGTGGGGACTGCAGCTGCCAGCAAATAGCCCTCCTTCCAGTGCAGCCTGAGGGGCTTCTCATGAGTGAAGCATCCCACTTCTCTTCACACATCCCACTGCATTTTACTAAACCCACCCGTTGTGCCAAATGCACAGTGCTCTGGAGGAAACTTTGGGTCACACACATGGTTTGCATTTAGCAGTTCAAAAAGCCCCAGCATTAGTTTTCTCTACAGCAAAACTGGCCTCAGTGCAACCCTCAAAAAATAGCTCTAGGTAGGGAAAAGTGCTCAGGGCCGTCTGATTAAAAAAAAAAAAAAAAAAATACTGCATTTTCTTTGAAAAGTTGCAGCATAAACTTCATAAACTCCTTGTAAGCAGTCCCCCTACCCCTTCAATGTGGGAAGCCCCAGAGGGCCAGGTCTGTTTATGAACAAGCCTCCTCCTTCCTGTCAGGCTGAAATACACATCTATCAGCCGGAGATAAGCAACCCTCCCGGCTGCTTCATTAAATAAAACAAAACCTTTGAGCAAAGGCTTTGCCCTCCAAGTATGGGAACTCACCCCATTACTTCCATCCCCTTTCTGGGGCCCCTCAAAAGCCTCTGCCAAAAAAACAGCTCTGTGAAATTTAGAGCTGGCTCATGCCCCTGGGTCTGGTTATGGCTCTCCCTGTCACCCATCTCACCAGCCACACAGCTACACACACTGTGCATCAACCTTGGCGCATTTATGTGCTCCCTGTATATCTGGCCCTTGCCCTATTTCCTCTAATTATTATACCTTTTCTTCTGGGCTTGGTGGGATGGAGAAGGGGCAGGGGTCAATAATCCTGAGAAGCAGAGAAATACTATACTTTTACTCTTTCGTTTTGGAATCTATATTTTGGACCCTCCCCAGCATTGCCTCCTACACTTCATGTGTATATGTATGAGTGGAGAATTTGTTATAACTTGCCGCCAAAAATTCACTTCCCCCAGAGTGGGCACTTTATTTCTAGAAGGGAATCAAATGTCTTAACTATTCTGACATAAAAACCAAACAAATAAAAACCCAAACAAAACAAAACAACAACAAAAAAACCCCAAACACCTCCAGAGACCTGAACAACTCTATGTGTACGTTGTGAGAATTCAGTCCCTACAGCCCACATGTTGGTTCACACGCAGCGAGATCCCTGTACCGTCAGGTAGAGAGACCACTGTGGCTATATAGGGCCAACATTTAAAACAGATCAGTTCCCATTTAAATAATGGATAACTCAGACAAACAGGAGGTCACTCGACCCCCTCTCCCTTATTTTTTCCGGCTGATCTGGGTTTCAGATACTCAGCCTGATGGCACCTCCATCAAGATGGCCTTACAGGGAACAAGTTTGGCTCTCCCAGAATTTGATGTGTGCTTGATTATTCACGATCAGGAAAACTGCCCAGTACTATGCCCTGCCCAGGAAGCCTGACTATTTGCTTTCTGATGTCTGTTTGCCAAATATAATTTGTTGCCATGTCAGTTTATTTTAATCAGTACCCATCATAACAGTCTTTCAACTTCCCTAGTTTGGGGAACTCTTGTCCTGGTAATGGAAAACATTGTTCAAAATAAAACCCCAAGACAAAGCAAAGGAGTTCTCTGCACTCAAGATGGCAGGATGCATTTCACCAATGTAGACAAGTCAAGTTAACCTAATACTTTATATTGATTTTGATCTAATAATGTGCCAAAGCGAATCTTTGCCTACGAGGCTGCTGGGAAATATTACAAATCCCTTCTTTACACTATCTCTTCTATCGTTGTGGCTATTTTCGTAGGTGGGACTCAATACTTCTATATATAACCAAATTTTTAAAAACTTTTAGCTTTTGACAAAATTATGAAAAAGTTTTTTCATTGTCCGATTGAAGTGACGCTGTTGAAAAATTCACCATAAGGCAGAAAGTTTAATGTGAAGGTGTTTCTGCTTAAAAGGCCAACATTCCCCCAGGTTTTTAGAGATGGGTCCTTCAGCTTTCTGCTCTCTGTGGCAGTGACCTCTGATTACTTGGAGCACCAGCCTTCTCTAAAATAACTTTTGGGTTTCCAAATACAACCAAACTACTTCTGGAAGGGATGGGCGAAGAGGACCTCTTGGCTAAGAGAAGGCCCAGTCAACAATGTAAGGAAGGGTCCCTGCTCATAAATATCAAACTTGACCATCAGAGGTCATGCTTTGCTCCTACAATCTCAAACCACACTGAGTGAAGATTTGGGGAGGAGGGAGAGTAAACAGGGGAAAGAGGCATTTGGTACCTGGAGTACTCTGGGCAGGGGGGGAGTGGAGGATAAGGACATTAAGGATTAACCCTTCTCAAATAAGAGCCTGTGGCTGAGTCTAGATCTTGCCAGAAATGGTTTAAGAAACAGAAAACCAAAGCCAGGTGTGGTTGCTTATAGTCCCAGCTACTCAGGAGTCTAAGATAGGAGAATTGCTTGGGAGCAGGGGTCAAGGCCGTAGGGAGCTATTACCCAACTGTGAGTAGCCAGTGCACTCCAGGCTGGGCACCACCAGGGTGGAGGATGGGGTAGAAAGAAAAATGGAGAAAGGGAAAGACAGGCTTTTTAGGGGAGAATCTCTTTTGTTTCTTTAGGTGAGGTTAGCATGGAGTTGTCCAAATCTCATTTTCTGCCACCTCATTGGCCTTTCCTATACAGCTAGATTCAAGTCTTTCACTGTGACAGGTCCTGGGGAAGATGCTATCGGAGACAGATGTGAATAACAGGGACAGGCTTTAAGCAGAAGAGTTTAAAGGAAAGGTGAGCGGAATCTCAATTATTCAGCCCAGAGGAGACTGTTTGCAAATACTGCCCTTGAGGATTACTACAAAGAGGACCAGATAGCTGTTCTTTCTCTCCCTTGAAGGCAGAACATGAGGAAACGAGTTTAAATGGCAAGGAGAGGAGTTTAGGTCAGATAGAAAAGAACTTGCTGATGATGAGGACTGGTTATAGTTGCAGAGAGAATTTATGGAATTTCTTTCTCAGGAGATATGTAAGCACAGGATTGGAAACCACAGGCCTGGGGGGTGATTTAGATTTAATATTCTTTGATGCTAAAAAGAAAACAAAGACATTTTCCACAAGCTCAAGTGTTATTTGTGATTTCGTACCCATCAAGGTCTTGGTTAATTGTAACTAATGCACACATTACTCCTTAAGGAGAGTACAGGACTACCTTTAGTGTAGAGAAGGCTTCAATTACTTTTTGTCATTTTCAAAAGTCATTCTTCCCCACATTCCAAGCTAAAGGATCTTCCTTTTTCAAGCAAAACTTTCTTTGTTAGATGTTGTACGTTATGGGGGAAAGGCAGGAACCTTTCAGACTATCGCGCTTGCTCTTTTGTTCTATATTCCTGCAGCCAAGCCAGCCTGCTGACACCTGCACTTTGGTTTCTGTGGATATCTCACTTGCCTGCGTGGCCTCCAAACAGTATGTGTTGGAAGTCTGATAATAATTAAGAAGAGGAGGAGAAGGGAAAGAGAAGATGGGGTAGGGAGGAAAGCCATCCTCCGTGTGTATCTTTACAATCCCTAGATGTGCACTGTAGTCAGAGTTGGACTTGAACCTCTGCTTTGCTCAACGGCTAGTCTTGTTTCCCGAGTAGGTGTGAGTGCACATAGTGTGAATAAGATGGAGTCAGTCAGGCTAGGGCTATGAGGAGACAGCTGGCTTGACTTGGGTCTTGTGTGACCTTCACCTCATGTCTCCCATTCTTGCTGTTTTGTAAACTCAGCTTTAACCTAAAAGCATATATCTTGAGTCATTTGGGGCAATTGATTTAGGAGATTAACTTTTGCTTTGAATGTTGGTTTGGGTCATGCAGATTATTGTTTATTATGGGTCATGGGTTATGCTGATTTTTGTTGTTTAAGGTAAGTGTTAACATGGTTTTTGCTTTGAATTTTCACATATAAAACTGTGGTTTTGGAAATGGAAGAACAGACCAGTCTTGGAGAGGATACTCTCATGGTTCTCCAGAGTTGCTGACCTCCTGACAAATTTTGGTGAACCTATCCCCATCTCTGCATATTGGCTGATAGTGACAGGCGGCTGGACCTTCTTTGTCTAGTAAACAAAGATGATCCCTACTTCACAGAATTATCAGGGGTAAGAGCGCTTAAAATAAGACATGCTCCAGGAAAAGCTTATTGAACTCCAAAGTCCTGTAAAAATGTATAATATTTGAGACTGCTCTTATGCGTAATCAGGAAAGAAAATCTAAGAGTGGAAGGAACACTCTGTTTCACAGAGTAAAAAGAATGCTAAAGTTTTGGGCAGTGCCTGTGGCTTAGTGGGTAGGGCACTGGTCCCATATACCAAGGGTCGTGGGTTTGAACACGCCCCGGCCAGCTAAAAAAAAAAGAAACCAGCAGTAGCAACTACAACAAAAACACAGCCTAGCCGGGCATTGTGGCAGATGCCTGTAGTCCCAGCTATTCGGGAGGCTGAGGAAGAGAATTGCTTAAAACCACAGGAGGTTGCTATGAGCTGTGATGCCATATCACTCTAAAAGGGCGACAGAATGAGACTCTGTCTCAAAAAAAAAAGCTAACGTTTTGAATTAGGTGTGCCTGTCTCAATGCTGTGGGCTTCAGCAATCCTCAGTGGAACACACCAGGTGTTCTTAAGCCAGGAGTCAAGCACATCCTAAAGTCCACCTGAGTAAGGAAACAGCCTTTAATTAGGAGCATCTCTGGAGGCTTCAGTGTTTTCAGAGGTCTGAGGTTTCTCCAAGTTCCCAAGCTTAGCCCAGGTGAAAAGAGAAACAGCAAGCCAGGCTAAAGTGTGATTATATGTAGCAGGAAGGCCTCTAAGGGTCAGGGATGAGAGATGCAGCAAGAACAGACGGGAACCCTGGTGAGACGGTGCAGAGGCAGGATTATCTTTCATTCAAATGAAGTTACGCACAAGAGGGCTGAGATGAAGGCTTTCTGCTCTCCTGTCTATGTGTCTTTCTCTCTCCAGAAACAAAGCACCTTCCATAGCATCTGGCCATTCATACCCTTCCTTCTTCTCAACCTTTCCTGGTTACTGTGAGAGTTTTACAGAAACTTAATTCTTCAGAGAAGTAACACCCTCCTCCTTCAGTGAGACTTACCCGCCAATCCTCCCTTTCTCTCACACTATTCACTAACTTGCTGCTTTCCCAGTCGTGGCCTGGTCTGTAGTTAGGTTTCTCCCTAAACTCCCTATTGTCTGTCTGGTTATTCTCTTCTTCCTAATATATGTAAGCTTCACAAAGGCAAGGCCTTTGTATTGTTCATGGCTAATTCACCAGTGCTTGGAACAGTTTTTGGTTTACTGTTTAACAATAGCTCAAAATGGGCAGGGCACCCACCGTGGCTCAGGCCTGTAATCCTAGCACTTTGGGAGGCCAAGGCAGGTGGATTGCCTCAGCTCATGGGTCTGAGACCAACCTGAGCAAGAACGAGACCCCAACTCTAAAAACAACCGGGAGTTGTGGCAAGCGGCTATAGTCCCTGCTACTGGAGAGGCTGAGTTAAGAGCCCAAGAGTTTAAGGCTGAGCCCAAGAGTTTAAGGCTGCTGTGAGCTATGACGCCACAGCATTCTACTGAGGGTGACAAAGTGAGACTCTGTTTCAAGAAAAAACAAAAAAAAGATAGCTCAAATGTTAATAGAACGAGTAAAAGAATGAAAAATGCATGAATAAACAAAATCTGGCATGTACTAAACAGAGGCAAATTAACCAAAATGTGTGCTAATAAGTTTATTATCTGATAAGCAAAGGAAGAAAAAAGTATTATGACTACATCACATGCCCCTTGAATTTGTAATAACAGAATAAAAGAAGATGAACTCTGAATGAAGAAAGCAGGGTTCCAGTCCTGAAGGCTGTAACTATGTAACTTGAGCTAATCACATCAGTCCTCTGGGCCTCAGTTGCCCCCAAAGTAAAAAGGATGTGCTGAAGCAGACAAGTAATTTTCCAAGAACTTGTCTTTAGGAAATGGATTTAAAAAAAAAAAAAAAAAAAAGCAATGATAAGACTTTGCACAAAGGTGGTACACTTTAAGGCACTCACTTGGATGCCTTCCCCCCAACCTCACCAGAATGACAGTAAATGGATTTTGAAAAGGCATAAACCTGCAAGAACAAAGTTAACAAAAGTGAAGATAACAGCAATAAATACTGGAACTGGTGAGGGAATGGTGAATGGTAGCAGGCTTAGTGGGCTCAAGAGAGTGAAGACCTAACAGTTAGAAAAACTGAGAAACAACAAATTCATGTCACAGACCCCTCGACGACTAGGAAATAGTGGCACCAGGCACCCCGGAGGAGGGTGAACAAGGGGCTATAAGCTGAGGGGTTGGCTGATTTGTGTATAAGAAGCACTAACTAAGATTTCTCTAAATCTTCTGCCTCACTTACTGGACTAGGACCCTGCCCTTCCTCATGCGCAAAGAAGGAAATTTACTCTCTGAAGAGGGTGGAACTGAAGGTTCCAGGAATGACCCAACACCAGCCACAGTTAAGGGCATGGAACTGCTCTCAGAAGGGGAATTAAATGAACTAACGTCTACGTCTTTGGGCTGACCTGGGCTTCATGCGCTCAGCCTGATGGCACCTAAAGCAAGATGACCTTGGCTCACCTAGTGCAGTGAATGACTTTTGTCTCCTCCAGAATTTGACATGTGCTTATTATTCATGTTCAGGAAGACTGCCCAGTACCATGCCCTGCCCAGGAAGTCTAAATATTTGCTTTCTGATATCTACTTGCCAAATATAATTTGTTGCCATGTCAGTTTACTCTAATCAATACCCATTCAAAGGTCATTGAGGCCAGGTGTGGTGGCTCATCCCTGCAATCCTACACTCTGGGAGGCTGAGGTGAGAGGATCACTTGAGGTCAGGAGTTTAAGACCAGCCCTGTGCAACATAGTAAGGTCCCTATCTCTACAAAAATAAAAAAAATTATCCAGGAGTGGTGTCGAGGACCTGCAGTATAAGCTATTCAGGGGACTGAAGGGGGAGGATGGCTTGAGCCTAAGAGTTTGAGGTTGCTGTGAGCTATGATGATGCTATTGTACTCTAGTCAGGTGGACAGAGCAAGACTCTGTGTCAGAATAAATAAAAATTTAAAAAAATAAAAGGGGGGTGGGTTGTTGAGGAAAGATAATTATTAATTCTAAGAAAAATTAAAAGTCATGCAGGAGAAATAATATTATATTACCTATGACTAAATTGTAATTAGTATTTAGCTAGTATAATAATGTAAACAATAAATACATATCTAACCAAAATTTCACTATTCTAGGCAGAAGATGGTAGGAGAAGGGGACAAAAAAGAAATGTACCGTTGGACATGGGGGTAGAAGAGAGCTATAGCCTCATTTTCCATGGAAGGTCGACAGAACAGGTCTAAAACTAAAAAGTCAAGAGCAGCAATGTCTCATGTAAGTTAGAGGTATGGATCGATACCCAAAAGAATTAGTTCAGAGTCAAAAAAAAGTATTCTTAGGGCCAGGCATGGTGGCTCAGGCCTGTAATCCAGCACTCTGGGAGGCCGAGGTGGGTGGATTGCTTGAGCTCAGGAATTCGAGACCAGCCTTAGCAAGAGTGAGACCTCATCTCTATTAAAAATAGAGAAACTTAAAAAAAAAAATAGAGAAACTAGCCAGGTGTGGTGGGCACCTATAGTCCCAGCTACTTGGGAGGCTGAGACAAGAAAATCACTTGAGCCTGAGAGATTGAGGTTGCTGTGAGCTATGTTGCCACAGCACTCTACGGAGGCACACACACACACACAAAAGAGCATTCTTGTGAGAAAATAAGAGTAGGGGGAGGCAGGGGTCTGATTTTTTCTTTCTTCCATAAGTTTTTTTTTTGTTATTTTTTATTAAATCAAAACTTTGTACATTGATGCATTTATGGGGTTCAGGGTACTGCTTCGATATACAAGGTGAAATGCTTACATCGAACTAAGTAACACTAACAAGTCCTATGTCAGCCTTTAAACTGTTTGTATGTATTACTATGATAAAACTAAAGTTTTATTAAAAAAATAAAAATAAAATCTTCTATCTCTCTTCTCAAGAAAATAACAGACACAATTTTGCGTAGACTTCAGAGACCTTCACGGACCCCAGAATTAGCCAGCCTCCCCAAATGCGTGAAGATGCTATAGCTTCATTCCAGCATAATTCCCAGGCCCACTTCCCTTCCTCTCTGCACCATCTCAGGAGTGAATGTAAGTTTTTAAAGGGGACTTTTCCAAACAGATTAATATGTCCTTATGGGAATATCTCTTATTGTGCGCAAAGTTGTCATATGATAAAGTGGGAACCTAGGCTTTTTAGACTAACACACATTCCAGGTATCTAAGCAGATATCCATAATCCAAATACATGAGTTGGTTTCGTGTTCTGTCTTGCAGATGGAATGGAAAGATTAATCAAAGAGAGAATCACCCAAATTAAGGATTGTTTTTGACACAAAGGCAGATGCTGTCTGAACCCCCGAATGGACCATATAAGGTCTGAGTTCCACAGCTTAGATTATTGTGAAAACCGGATGGACCGCCAGGGTTTGTCCACACTCTTCTCCCCACCATCCCCTTCACTATGATCTTCCCTATTAATCTGAACTGGCAGCTCACTGACCCAGGTACGAAACTGAGGGGTTCTGGACAGGAACTATCCTTTCATCCTGAAGTAAGCCTTCTTCAGGTTTGTAGACACTGGTATTCCTTACAAGCAGCCTGTCAAAAGAACTGGAGGCTACCATTTTTAATAAAAAGTAATTTTGAAGCTATATCGTAAGTGATGCTAACAGATTTTAAGCCCAAATGACAGTGTCTATAAACCTTTTAGCTTCTGAATCAGCATAGTTTATTTTGCTGGGAAGCATCGCCAGAAGGGTTTTTGGTTTCATTTTCCTTAAATCTACTTATAAACTTACTTCTATTTTAACAATACTTCAAAAACCCTCCTGAAGTATCTGGTTTGGGGGAAAAACCACCAGTAATAACAAAACTCCATGAGCAGCGACATGTACCCTACAACCAAGCCTTTTTTCCAAATCAGATTTGTGTGCATGACTGTGAATAATTGTCTGGGATTACTGGGGCAACTTCAGTGGGGTGTGTTCCAACAGTGGGTGCCATCTGATGACTCTACGTTCTGCCTGGATCTGGCTTCCTGTCCCAAGATTAGCTTTGAGGGCGCAGCTCTGTGAGCAAGGCCATCAGTGGCTGAGCAAGCACATGTTAAGTATCTATGGGCCATACAGTCTTCTTCATTCTCAACAGTCAACATAGGCTGCCAACAGCCCTAGAAACGCTCAACCATGCAGGAGGTTGGAAAAAATTGCAAAGGACTGTTAGTCTGCGAGCTGAATGTTGTCAGTATTCCTGTGACAAAATGACTCACCCTGAACTGCTGCTCTGCTAAATGCTGTTCTTCTGGTCCTTTTATAAACTGTTCATGAGGAGGAATGCCCCTAAATGGATTCTCACATGCTTGTACGACAGGTAGTACTCAGAATCATCACAATGAGAGTCTTATTCTCTCTCATTTAAACATAGTTCACTCAGCACATGCTGATAGGAACAAGACTCCGAGGACTCAAAGTCCCACTACTGAAGACCCCACTTTGGCCAAGAGGTCAGCTTTGGGTCAGGTCAATGAGCCATGCAAGGCACACAAGGATTCGTTCCTCTCCTGCCAAAATCTAAAATACCTCAGTGGGGAGAGAAAGTAATTCAAGGGAAAACTCTGATGAAAAAGAATGTGCAATTTTAACTATCAGAGGGTCATATTCCCAACAGTTTAAGGTTTTGTCTAGCGATCAAGAGGGTTCAGATAAGACTCCTTTGAATCAGTCATTCCTTCAGGTTGGCCAGATAGTCCAAGGTGAGCCCACAGATCACAGCATTCATTGCCTCAATGAAGAATTAATGAAATTCTAAAGAGAGGCTGGGTCTGTCACTTGCTTCTGACTGATCACTCTTGCAGTTTACTTAGGTTCACAGTGTAAATTCCAAGTGTTGGGAATCATCAAGACGAGACCAAGATGGGTAGACTGTCTGAGCTCAGGAATTCTAGACCAGCCCAAGCAAGACTGAGACCCCATCTCTACTAAAAATAGGAAAACTAGCCAGGTGTTATGGTGGGCACCTGTGGTCACAGCTACTCAGGGGGCTGAGGCAAGAAGACCGCTTGAGTCCAGGAGTTTGAGGTTGTTCTGAGCTATGACACCACGGCACTCTACCCAGGGTGAAAGAGTGAGACTCTGTATCCAAAAAAAAAAGAGTGAACAAAACCAACTAGCTCTCTAAATATGCCTCAAAAGGAATGCATTCACATATTTGCAAGGAAATTCAAAGAAAAAGCAATAGAGATCAGCAATCCATCTGTTTTTTTCCCTTATAGTACAGGCTCCCCTTGGTGGGCCAGCAATCAATATTGAGGTCAGAACGGGTGGTCTGTTCAGACTAGTATGTTTTAACCTTGGGATTGGTGGAAAGGGGCATACTGAAATTTGGGAAATTATGGGAGAACAGCTTGAAAAATGAGTGCTTTGCTTTGCTATTTTTATTTCTTTTCAATTCATGAAAATATATTTTGAAAACTTAGCCTTATGGAAAGATGTCAGAATTTTATGTTTGTCAAAGAAAACATGGCTTGGGTTAAAACAAGGCTGAGAAACTCCGGTTTAAATCACTGATTAGGGACTCTGGTGAAGAGTGCTCCATACCTCAGCAAATTCTAGTAATCAAATCTTGGCTTCCCTTTTCACTTTATGCCCATTTATATGACTATTTTTAAGCCTTTAGCTTTCAAGGAATGGTTTATGTTTCCATTGTCTATATCAACTTTTCTTAACTAAATTCTAACAATGAAACCGTTTTCTTAGAAGCAAGCTTCACTAACATCACAATTGCAATTAACATAGTTTAACATCTCCTTTTCTACCAGGGCTAAAAGTAATTTTTTATTTATGCCAAGTAGGTATATATGAAAATAATAGGAATGAACTCCCTTTCATTCATTATTTCATGCATTCATTCACCCAAGGAAGCAACGAGTGTTGGCTATGTGGCAGGCACACAAGACGTGCACCAATTAATAATATTCAATGGTCAAACTAACCTGTGTGGGAATAGATGTACCACAAGGCCCCAGTTAGGAGTGCTCCGATCACAAATGCTGCAAACGCAATGCCCATCACAGTCAGGGTGTCCAGACCATGGAAAATTGCTACAAAGAAAGGAAACCAATACGCACAACATTAGACTTGGTCTGCTTCATACGTTGTAGTTTTATATTTGTTTCACAAGCATTGTCATGAAGGCTAAGCACTGATTAATAAAATTTAACAGTCTAAGGAGGATGCCAATAAAACATATTATAGTTTACAACCTGCAAGTTTTTCGTCAAAGGAAAAATTTGTCAGGTTTCCAATATATCCTCAGTCTGCTATTTATTCTGAACAACAAACTAAAAAATCAGATTTGTGAACTCTAAAACATTAAGTCTGGGGTCTCATTGTCTTTACTACTTGAATGGAGGAGAGTTTGAAAATTCACAGGTTAAGATACTTTGGAAAATGAAGTAAATGTCCATTATTATTAAATCTGACTCATTGCTTCTTAGCGACTGACACCTGCCACGATGAAATGGTGCCCAGAAATCACACAGATCTTCATGAATATTTGACAGTATGAAAGGTAACAGGAAGAAAGTGAGAAAAAATATAGAATAATCCTGTGGATAACATTTCACTGAATCTTAACTGTGTATTATGTCATCTAAAACCACTTACTTTTTAACACTTTTCCAACCATGATCTTTCTATGAGGGGAACGGAAATACCTCC
Source organism: Loris lydekkerianus (assembly GCA_963574355.1). Classification (NCBI taxonomy): domain Eukaryota; kingdom Metazoa; phylum Chordata; class Mammalia; order Primates; family Lorisidae; genus Loris; species Loris lydekkerianus. Next base: position 12,314 of record CAUYPK010163345.1, read on the forward strand.
CAGTAGGGAGTGATGTCAGTTTCATGGTCAGCAAAACACATAAATAGAATCAATTGTTCCTCCATTTGGCAAAGATTTTTATATTTGAAATTAATTCCAGCCCACAGAAATAGAACATTTCCTTTCATTTAAAAGAACTACCTTCTTTGAGTCACTTATAAAAAGTTAAAATTGGTTTCCAAGGGAGAGGGGTTTGGGGTGGAATAAAATTTCTGAGGGCTGTGTTTTTCTAATATAAATGGAAGATATTAGGATCTCCCCACTATTTCAATACTGTTTCGACTTTCTGCTCTGGTCGGAAGCAACTGCAGCTGGTCTCTTCTATGAGTTAAATCTCTTTGCCTCTCTGCCTCCCAACTCTCTCCAGTGTGGACACAGTGCTGTTCCATGGACGTGGCCCTGGAGCATCCCCCACACACCAGGTGCTCAGGAAAAGTACATCCTGGTGGGAAAGAATCCAGAAAGAGACCAGCTCTCAAGTTCTGGTCCCCACTCTTCCCACCATGTGCTCTTTGGTGTATTCATTCAACTTCTGAAAAGTGTCACTCGCTGAAGGTCAGCAGAATTTGTAAAGGGATGGTCCACGGGAAGGATCAAGACCCAGCATGAGCTCTCCGGAGTTTAAGACGAACCGGAGTGTGAGCCTATTTAGTTTAATCTGGTCTGTAAGGAAGCATTAAAAGATGGCTCCCATCTGTATGCCGACAGATGCAAAAATGGAACGTGATTGCAAGTTTTCAGTGAAAATGTTTTAAAAGTCTGAAGATGAAGATGCCGTCTATAAAAATCAGACTAAGGAACCAGGAGAGAATGGGTCCATACGTGTTTCCTTTCTTTCTTTCCTTCCTTCTTTCCTTCATCTTTCTGAGTTCATAATATTGCTTATAATCTTTAAAAAATAATCCATTTAAAAGAATGGTTTATGAAGTGCTTTGAATAAAGGAACTCTCCAGATTGATTATTATATGTATATGATGGAACCAGACATGGAGACCAGCCCCGGGAGTCTTAGGGAAGAAAAAAAGCACAGATTGTCCTCACAAGACATCATCACCTGGAAAAGCTCTGGGGGCCAGCCAGGAAGCCTAGGGTCAGAGTTTTATTCCACAGAAAACAACTGGCCTCAGTCATTTCCCACTCATCATTCTGTAGTAATTGGTTTGATCTCTTTTTTTCTCAAGTGTCCATCCTCCTGGCCCCACCCCTTGGACTGGAGAGCCTCTTGAAGGTATGGCAATGAGTTTTCTTAGCACTGCTTCTCTGAGCAGGCAAATATTGGAATAAGACTTAAAGCAAAACCCTCCCACAGCTGTACGCTGATGCTTCCAGACCACATCAGATATGGTCTGTACACAATTAATTTACCTCCCTAAAGCTAAGTCTGTTACTATCTTCCTAAACAGGGCATACATACCAATGGGTCAAAAAATCCCTACTTTTTTTTTTTTTTTAATAAGAGACTGAGTCTCACTTTATCACCCTCAGTAGAGTGCTGCAGCATCACAGCTCACAGCAACCTTCAGCTCTTGGGCTTAAGCAATTCTCTTGCCTCAGCCTCCCAAGTAGCTGGGACCACAGGCACCCATCAGAATGTCTGGCTATTTTTTTGTTGCAGTTTGGCCGGGGCCGGGTTCAAACCTGCCACCCTCGGTAGACGGGGCTGGCGCCCTACCCACTGAGCCACAGGCGCTGCCCAAATTCATACTTTTAAATGGCAAAAGTGAGGAGGAGAAGAGAAGGGAGGACAAAGGACAGAGAAAAACAAAGAAGTTATGAGAAAAAAAGAGGAAAGGGGAAGGGAGGATGAGAGAAGTCTCCTTATCAAACTCAAAGTCTGGCAGATGCTCCCTAACTGACTCATTCTCATAAAAGCCCAGGAGGCTTGATTTCCAAATAGTTGCATAAAGACTTACGTGGAGAAACTGGATTTGGTTCCTTAATGCTTGGACCTTTTCCTGAAACAAAAACATAAATCATAATGCGTTCCATGGAGAAATCAAGACCCTTAAGCAAAGGGTCATCAAGATCCCAGCAGGAGCTGACACTTTTCTATTTGTTAATGAAGACTCACTTTGTGAAAACTCTGTCAATCATCCTCTTTAGAGTGGAAACTAACATGGGTTACCCAGGGACTTGAACCATGGTACTTTACTGCTCAATTCTACAGACTCCCCAATTGGAGGAAAATTTGAAAGCAAACACCTACATTTAGGGAATTTGTGTCTGATAATTCACGTGTGTGTGCCTCTTAATATTTAATTACAAAAGGATTCAATACTTTTAAATACTGTGCTTTCCCAGTGTATTCATAATATTATTCCACTTTCAAAATATTCTTTTACTCTAATGTCTGCATGTTGGGAGAGCCTCCTTACTCTCCTCTCCTTAGTGCTGTCATCCTGTAGCTCAGCTCCTCCTGATGGCCATCTGTGCTATCACAGAGTCCTCCTGTCTCCAACGCCATCCTCCCTTACAAATATTCCCTCCTTCCATCTGTCCCCAGTGTGACTATCCCAGAGCCTAGAGCTGATCATAAGCCTTGACTAAACCCTTAATGAGTTCCCACTACATGACTTTCCCATGAGAGGGAAAGAACCCAAACTGTTTAGCATGGAACACGAAGTTCTCCCTTCCTCTCCTACCTACCACCTCTCTCCAGCATCCTTTCCTGATGGGGTCCTTTACCCACACTGGGGGCCTCCTACTTAGTTATTTCCCCAAGCTCTCCATGCTGCTCCAAGTCATCTTGCTTTACAAGCCACCCCGAGACCCTCCTCCCCTGCACCTGCCTTGTTGGTGCCTTGTTGGCCCCTGACTCTCCCATGGCTCCACCTCCCACACAGGACTGGTCTCTCCCACCTCTGCTCATTCCATCCCTCTTCTGCTGCCCTTGTGACAGGCCACATTGTAATTTCCTTTTTTCCCCCCTTCTCTGAGGGCAAGGTCTAGACCATATTATTCTGAATATCCTCAGAGTTCAGACCGGCATAGAACAGGCCTTCCAAAAATGTTTGGTGAAGGATGATTACAATGTGGATGTACTTTTTGAAAATGGACACACCAGAGGAAACTGGCAGTAAGACTGCTAAAAGGCTCATGCACTCAATGTTTCCATAATGCTTTCACGTTCACAGAGTGCTACACAGCAGAGATCTCATTTGAGATTCACACCAGTGCTATGAGGGAGACAGAAAAACAAATTTTAATCCCAATTTGTGAAATGAGCAGCCTGAGACTCTGATCCCATGTGACTAACCCAAGGTCACAGCTGGAAAGCATCAGGGTAAGGGTTGAACCAGAATTCCTGATCCCCAGCAGGCCAGAGGACTGGTGAGACTGACTCTGTCCCAGCTGGGGACTGATGCAACCACGACTTGTGTACGGGAACTCATTATCCTCGACGGTGAGACCCACGGAGATATGAAGTTGGGATACTATACAACCCACACACTCTCGTATAGCCCAAGAGCTAAGAATGGGTTCGATGTTTTGAAATGATTTTTTTTAAAAATCAAAAGGAAAATAGTATTTCATGACATTTGAAAATTACATGAAATTCAAATTTACTCCATCAGTGAAGTTTTATGTGGACAGAGACAGGCTCATTCATTACATATCATCTAGGGCTGGTTTCACACCACAACAGAGCCATTGAGTAGCTGAGACAGGGACCACATGGGCCACAGACCAAAAATATTCACCCTCAGGCCTTTAGGAAAAGTGTGCTGAGCCCTGGCACAGACTCGGCCCTCAGCCCCTAGGGTTTAAAAGTGATTTGTATTTCACACCTCTCTGTTCAGCTCCATTTTCAATCAATGAAGAAGGAACACAACACCTTATATTTCAATCTACAGCCAAGTGAAAAGAACTTGCCAGAATTTGATCAACACAAGCAGCGTTTAAGTTGATGTTTATGAAAATAAAGAAGTTAGGCAGGTAAAAGAGGACAGGGTTGTAAATTCTCCGTATTAACCACCTCAGCTGGGTTGATCCACACTCTTGAAACAGGAGTTACAACTGGCCCAGCTGTGGGGAACAGGATGCTTCTGGTGAATCAGCTACCACAAGGGAATGGTGTCCCCCTGAGCTGTGCAACCCTGGTAGAGGATATACGCAAAAGTTATACTTTGATAAAACTACTAAGAAAATTACAATGATTTTATGTTTTAAGAAAACCAAACTCAATATGTGAAACATACACGAACTACAAAATACGCCCTCCTGAGTTTGGCCTCATCAGCCTTATTGGCAGCAATGATGATGGTGATGCCTTGCATTTGTACATTTGTATAGTATTTTACAATGGCCAAAAAGCTTTCACTTATGTTATCTCATTTTTTTTTTTTTTTTGAGACAGAGTCTCACTATGTCACCCTGGGTAGAGTGCCATGGCATTGCAGCTCACAGCAACCTTAAACTCTTGGGGTTAAGTGATTCTCTTGCCGCAGCCTCCCAAGTAGCTGGGACTACAGGCGCCCGCCACAACGCCCAGCTATTTTTTTGTTGTAATTGTCACTGGAGCTGTTTGGCAGGCCGGGGCTGGATACAAACCCGCCAGCCCTGGTGTACGTGGCTGGCGCCCTAGCAGCTGAGCTACAGGCGCTGAGCCGTGTTATCTTATTTTAAACTCCTAACAAGCCTATGAAATAGAGGTATCTAACCACAAAATTCTCCTACTTTCAAGAAGCAGGAGTTTGATTCGCTGAACTAAATCCAAAGGCATTTGAAGGTCACCACAGTGTGCGTTGTGAGAAACGTACACACTTCAGGGAGAGGTTCCAGCCAAATGAACTGCACGAGGTTAGTCACTCAGAATCCTCAAGTGGTTTAAAGATGATTCTCTCCTAAGGAGACATCCCATGTAAGAATGTAAGTTTTATAAAGTAAGACCTGTGTGATGGATGGCCTGGTTTTAAAATTGTTAATGACTTATGTTATGATCTAATCCTCTACCCCCACACCAAACAGCGGCCTTCTCACAGAGCTAAACAGAAACAGTTGTTGGTGTCTCCCCTGGGGTGAGGTCCCTTCATGATTTCTCAGCACGAACAATAACAAGCACAGGCTGTGGAAGGGAGGCGAAAGAATTTTGTCCTCTTAACATTTTTGTCCCCAATAACCCCTAAGTATAACTAAAATAGTTTGATCTCCACCGGAATCCTATAATCGAGTTGGCATGCAGGGAGAGGAAAAGAGCAGACGTAACAATATTTACTTTGGGTTTAAGGATAAGATTGTAAGAAAGGAATCCTAGCTATGGCTGTAAAGAGAATTTTAACAATAAAGATTTCTTTACAGAAAGAGCAAACTATAATCAACGTTCTGAATTAAATCTTTTCATATCCTCGGAGCAAATTTTGGTCTACCTCTAGAACCAAAATTTCCCTCTGAGCCTCAGATTGTTCGGCATGGTTTTCATGAACAGGATATTTCTGCGGTTATGATGAGTAACTGACCGCAGCTTTTGGCCTCCAATTTTAAACCCAGTTCTCCTCCAACACCATAGGACTGAGCAGGCCCACAAGGAAATAAGGCGTCAAACTGGCACCCACATCTGTTGGTATTTGGCAAAGAGGAAGGATGGGCAGGAGGAAATCTCCTCCTAGAGACCCAGGAGGACTTTGTACAGGCCCCACATAAGATAGAGGTCTTACTTGGTCAACATGTAATGATTCTTAAGTGACTGTGATCAAGGAACAGCTTGTATACTGAAACACGCTTTATTTAGGCTATCAGTGAATTTGTTTTGATTCATGCAACTAAATGTTTTTTACTGTTTTAACACTGATGTGCAGTGAATGAAATGTCAGTCTGCTATAAATGTTAAACTATCAAAGGGTCAGGCACAGTGGCTCACACCTGTAATCCTAGCACTCTGGGAGGCCAAGGTGGGTGGATTGCCTGAGCTCACAGGTTCAAGACCAGACTGAGCCAGAGTGAGACCCTGTCTCTAAAAATAGCCTGGTGTTGTGGCAGGTGCCTGTGGTCCCAGCTACTTGGGAGCCTGAGGCAAGAGAATCACTTAAGCCCAAGAGTTTGAGGTTGCTATGAGCTGTGACACCACGGCACTCTACCCAGGGTGACAAAGTGAGACTCTGTCTCAGAAAGCAAAAAAAAAAAAACCTATCAGATGAAAACAATTTGGTTAACACAGTGGAATAACTTCTTTAATAATCTCTTTTTTTCCTGAGGAACCAAACTTTCAATAATGTGGAGAATATTGGTCTCATAGTTATGATTTTGTGTCCTTTTCTCTTTTATTGTAATTATGAGGATGTTGTTGTGGTTATAATAAAAATTATATGGAAGCACACTTAAAGAAAAAAAGATGGCAGTCTGACTAACTTTACTTGACTGGAAGCGAACCCTTTCTCTGGGTTCTTTCAATATTTATGGGCCTCATTGCAACCACCTGCTCACTTATCTGCATCCCGCCATTACTCCACTGGCTCCCACCTGGGGGTGAATTTTAGCACCGGGAGGTATTTGGAATGATCTGAAGACATGAAGACATTTTGGATAGTGACAACTGGGGGAAAGGGGGAGAGTTGCTACTGGTATCTAGTAAGTAGACACCAGGGACGCTGCTAAACATCCTTCAATGTGGGCCAGCCCCTCAGAACACAGAGTTCTCCAGCCCCAAGTTTGTTTTTTGCTGAAACAGAGTCTCGGCCTGCCCCCCAGGCTGGAGTGTAGTAGCATCATCATAACTCACTATGACCTTCAATTCCTGGGCACCGGCGATCCTCCTGCTTCACACTCCTCAATGGCTGGGACTACAGGTGCATCCCGCCATACCCTGCTGATTTTTAAAATATTTTTGTAGAGATGAAGTCTCACTATGTTGTCCAGGCTGGTCTCAAACTCCTGCCCTCGAGCAATCCTCCCATTTGGGCCTCCCAAAGTGCTAGGATTACAGGTGTGAGCCACTGCGCCCAGCCTCAGCCCAAAATGTTTATAGTGCCAAGACTAGAAACCCCGCACTGGACTGCAAAGGCCTTAAAGACAGGGTAAGTTGCCTACCACATGTCTAGCATATAGTAGGTACTCAATAAACATTTCCTTTGGAATAAGTAACAATCCCGTATATCTTTTTTTTTTTTGTGAGGCAGAGTGTTACTTTGTCACCCTCTGTAGAGTGCTATGGCATCACTGTTTACAGCAACTGCAAACGATTTTTTTGTCTCAGCCTCCCAAATAGCTGGGACTCCAGGAGCCCGCCACAACGCCCAGCTATTTTTTGAGACAGAGTCTTGCTCTTGCTCAGGCTGGTCTCGAGCATGTGAGCTCAAACATCCACCTGCCTCAGCCTCCCAGAGTGCTGGGATTACAGGTGTGAGCCACTGTGCCCAGCCTTACCACGTAAATCTTATTACTTGGTATTTCCCCAGCAACCCCATCTTCACACTTACACAGAGTAGTCTTCCTAAATGATCTAATCACTAGTTCTCAAGATCTCATGGTTCTTAACTTTTATAGGCACAGTAAATACTGATGGAGGAAATGAAATGATTAGTTTTCTTTCAAAACAATCCAGTGGGTAACAGGAAGTGATAAAACAAGATTCATCTACGGTGCATCTTAGAATGGGTACAGGCGATTGCACTAATGTACACAGCTATGATTTAACATTAAAAAAAAAAGCCAAAAAACCAAGATTCATTATGAATTGCTAATTATGGAAACCTTTTGTATATACTTGAAATATGTGAAGTCTATGACTTAAAAAAAAAAAAAAAAAGAAAAGAAAATCCCTATGACATCCCTCTCCCTTATTGGATAGAAACTGAATGCCTTCGCCTGTCAATTCTGCGTTTCTACCATTTTCTATGCAGTATTCTACATAGAAGTGTAGATGTGGTCTCTCTTCATCTCTGCCTCAGCTTGAGGATAAAACCTGGCTGGGTCCTTTACAGTATTTTCACTCTGAAAAAGATCAAATGAGTTCCAAAAAAGTAATGTCTCTCTTGGATTAACTTCCAGTTGACGTTCACAACTTTCCCTTCCATTCCCCCATAGCCCCAAGAAACCCTAATTTGGCTCCGAGATTGAGAGGAAATTAACATTTACTGAGCATCCAAGATATACGCAGGCACTCTTATTTTTTTTTTTAATTATGTGGTAGAAATATGGAGAAAATTCAGTATTCTAAATATTTAACTTGTTAAGAATTAAATAAATATATGTAATGAATGTTGGTAAATTTCTTCTATGTTCATACTTTTCTTTGTATGTGTACTAAGTTTCACAAAAATGGCTACTCCTCCCTTTCACCATTTTGAAAAAAAATCATCCCTGATGTAGTGCAACCATTTTTATTATGTAAGCCCAAGTGTCCTTAGATGCTGTAAAAAGTGGTCACAGAATCCAAAGCAAATAACGCTAACATGCCTACACTTTAAGACATGTCAAAAAATGGATGGCACCATCTCAACTATTTTAATTGTTTTGCCATAAACCATAATATGCATGAACTATTCATGTTTTCTAGGTTATTCTGTGAGTTACAATCCTAAATTATAGACTTTCTCCTGAACTTCAACACTCTCCTAAACAGTTGACATATTTCTCAACATCTTAACCCTCTGGAAGAACAGAATTTTTTCCCTAAAATTCCTCAACTTCCTTTTAGTTCATAAGCATTGGGTGAATGCAATTCCCTAAAATTCCTCAACTTCCTTTTAGTTCATAAGCAAGGTATGAATGCCAATGAGATATGGTATTAAGAGGGGAAAGAAGGGTGTAAAGAGAGAGTTGCCTTTGTTGCTTGTAGGTATTAAAAACTAGAATCCACCTCCATCTGGGATAAGGCATTGGGTTCAGAGGACAGGCTCTGGAATCACAATGCCTGGACCTGAACTCCAGATCTATCATTTTTATGTCAAATAAAATATGATAATTCACATAAAGCATTTTGCACAGAGCCTTGTATGAAGTAAATGCTTAATAAATGTTAGATCCTCATCTGCATCTCCAACATCATCACCACCAACATCTATTGTCACGTTTAAGTAGTAAAGGGAAGCCAACTCAGTGAAAGTTCCATTAGAAACTGTGGCCCAAAGGAGGAACCCAGAATGACTGATTGAGCCGAGAGGTCTACTTCCCCTGTCCACAGAAGGAAGTTTGTCAGGGCTGGTGGCAGCAGTGGCCACAGAGCAGCTCTCTGCCTGGCTGTGAACTTGCCAGCCAGAGGCTTTATCTGCTGCCTGAGAATTGTTGAAAGTAAGATGAATTGAATGACCAGGGAGAATTGGAGCTTTGGCATGGCCTTCAAAGAGTACCTGTGTAGTAAAAGGCCAGTGAAACATCCCACTGGTTGGGAAATTTTTACCCCCAAAGTTAATCCCATAGTTAGTGATCTGCCTATTCCCAGAGATACTACAATAAACGGACTCAAAGCTGTCCAGCAGGGAGAACATGGGAGACCCTGTTATTATTCATATAAGCCAATTATTAGGTAAACAGTCACATTCCCTTTTCAAATGACTCTTCCAATTCACTGTGAGGCAGAGAGAGGGCAGACTCCAGTGCTCTGCACAGAGGAGAAATTATTTCAGAGTCAAAGGAAAATAAACATAAAAGGTGAAAGGAGTTACACCCAGAGCTGAGAACCAGCCAGAAAACCTACCGAGAGATTCAGAGCAAAGGTAGAAAGCCGATTTGCACACAGCCCCTGGGAAGCTGGCTTGCGGTTTAAGCTCCTCATTTTGTTTAACAAACCTGAATAATAAACTTCCCTCACCCACATGCTTCTCTACTAAAATCTAGTCTCAATTAGCAAATCTCATAAAATTGTTTTGATATTTGGTAAAACTTTCCTCTTGAACTTTTATGTAAGAAAACATTAAACTTTCAGTATAATTACACTAAGTTTAAATGAAAGTAATTACCTAATTTACAAGAGAAATTACTTAGAAAAATACCACCAGACTCAAAGAAAGAATGAATGAATTGCTGGAAGTTATACAGCTGTAATATTAATGCCTAATTATTGTCTGGCATGGGAAAAAGCAAATTGCTGCCTTCAATTACTTACAGAATTACCTCTCAAAATAGGTAAGAGTAACAGATGGAGTCCGAGGTCACTGCCGCTATTGTTAAAGGACTCTCATAGTACAAAACAGAGCCAGCTGTTGCCCAGTTGTGATTACTTTGTAACACAATTAATTTATTCTTATTTCTTTCCCCTGAAACCCATAAAAAGGAACTATTTGGGCAATCCTTTTAAACAAGAACTATGACTGTTACAACTTTCAAATGGTTGAAAACCAACCAATAAAAGTTAAACAAACAACAAAAACGTTGCTGAGAAACCAATAAACATCTAACATGTACATTTCACACCAACTTTAAGATGGCCAGGAAATGAATTAAAGATTATTTTGCTTCTTCAAACAGCAAATTCAGTATTACAGCTGAAAAGGCCTCTGGAAGTCATGCGGGCCAAACCTCTTTCTTTCCAGATAAAGAAAATGAAACCCAAAGAGATGGGGAGATTCTCCCAGAACCAGCAGCGAGTTAGCAGAGAAAACTAAGAGCAGGGCCTCTTCTGGCTCCTGGCTCCAAGCCAGAGCCCTCCCCTTCCACTCTCCTGCCCTTCTGAAGGGAGAGCAGGTTCCTAGGAAGGGGACAAATTCCACCACCAGATATGACGATTGGAATGGCACTGCTGTTTTCATAAAGGTCACTCAACCAAATCAGAAACAAGGCAGAACCCTCACGTCTCTGCTCTGGGAGTTTCTGCTTGATCCAGGGCCACCCCGGCTGCCCAGTTTCACCAAATCCCAACCAACAATACTCAGATCAGAAATGCCAGCCCGAGGCCACCTCAAATCCTAGATCTGGTATCAGCACCACTCAGCAAGTGTCCCAGCTAATGCCCAGCAACTAGAGCCAGGCAGCTCGTGGCTTCTGCTAAGGCCACCAGTGCCTGGGCTCCTCTCTGCCCCTAGGGAGGTGAGCAGCAGCCTGCAGCGCAGCCCTTCTAAAATATCTAACCATGCAGGCCTGAAATCCACTTTCACTCGCCAACCTTCTCTCTCAGGTTGACACCCTCCAACAGCAATGTTTCTAGACAGTGACGATGGCACTGGCCTAGACATTCCTTGTGACATTTAGTTCCCTTCTAGACATTGACAGGTGCCTAGTGTGTCCTTGCTTGCTCATGCCCTTGGAGCTGTGATGTGGGTCCCTGGTGGATGCTCTCCACACAGTCCACAGGGCCTGGTGTCCATTCCCAACATCTCCTGTAGGGCCCAGCTCTGCTTCTCTGTGGGTTTGGTTGGCCTGGCCCATGCCAGGTCTGGCTCTGTTCTGCCTGTCCGCAAAGCACTGATGTCACATTTCTTAGGGCACATCCTTCTTTTTCTCCTAGAAGATGTGGTTTGCTGAATGTGCCTGCACATGTAGGAAGAGGCACCCTTTGCTTCAAGCAACAAATGTGATTATGCAAAATTCTGAAAATTGAATAATAAAATGCATCTGGGCAGTGGTTCTCCGCCTTCTTTTTGCTATGGCACTAAGATGAATAATGCTCACATACATAACACCTTCTCTCAAAGGCATGTGCGATTCTGACAAAGCAATATAATAGCTTACAGTCAGCACAACCATTTCTGAAAGATGGGCTGTGGGTTGTTTGCAATCCCCAGTATGCTGGGAGTAACTCTCTTTTTTGCAGATTCAAGGAATTATATGTGAGTGGAGGGAGACTGACATATGACAGGGGCAGCTTTGACCTTGATCTGATTTTTTTTGGGGGGGCCGGGGCCAGGTTTGAACCCTCCATGTCCCATATAAGGGGCCGGTGCCCTACTCCTTGAGCCACAGGCGCCACCTTGATCTGATTTATCACAAGAGGAAATCATTTGCAAATGTGTCACAGCTCAGCCACCATGGCGGAGAACCAGTGAAAGAAGACTCTTTAGGTAAAAAAAAAAAAAAATCCTCTTCTAAAGATACTAATTGGCCCTTAAGTTATCTTGTGAACAAAACTAGATTTTGACTTACAGTATCGGATCTTCTAAACGAGCAGCCCTGAGGCCCCGCTCTCTGATTGAGCCCCCCAAAGCGCACCTCTAAGTTCTCCTTCATGGTGGATCACAGCAAGGGGCTTGGTGAACGTCTTCTTATTCTGCATCATGGCCCAGATCATCGAAGCGTCCAGAGAGGTGCAGGCTTCGTCGGGAGGCACACACTGCAGGGAGGCAGAGCAGAGCAGAGTCTGGGGTCACTCAGCAGGGCCGTCACCAGCTCGGCCTGCACAGCTGTCCTGTGCTCCTGCATCAGACAGCTCACAGCTGTCCATCACAGAAAAACAGATTTGGGCCCTTTTCAAAGAACCCCAAATATTCTGGGCAATATTGTGGCAGGCCCAGTATTCACAGCTGCACTTGGAGATGCAAATATCACTGGATGGCACATAAATATTGTCCTTTTCCCCAGCCCTTCCCCACAATACAACTACAAGTTTTAGTGTTATTTAGTTTGAAAAGTGAAGAAATTATGTGTCTAATGTTGGCCCTTCAGCAAGCTGCCTTCCTATAAATGGTGATAGTGGGAAACGTCCCATACAGGCACTCTTAAACTTATAATGGGTTCTATAGCCTAATAATCCACTGTAAGTTCAAAGTATCGTAAGTTGAAAATGCATTTAATACATCTACAGAAAAATCATAGCTTAGCTAGACTACCTTAAATGAGCTCAGACATCTAAATTAGCCTATAGTTGGACAAAATCATCTAACACAAAGTCTATTTTATGATAAAGTGTTGAATGTCTTATGTAATTTATTGAATACTATAGTAAAAGGGAAAGACAGAAAGGTTGCATGGGTACTCAAAGTTTCTACTGAATATGTATCATTTTTGCATGATTATAAATTTTAAAAATCCTAAGTTGAACCATCACAACTCAGGGACTGCCTGTATTGCATTATGAACGTGACAGATTTTATATATACTGTCCAAAAAGATAATCATGTGGTTGAGTTTTTAATCCTGGCATAGGCTCATACAAAATTAAACTTTCCAAGGTCATCTTCTTTTAATGTTCCAAAATCCAGGTCCTGGGGAGTTGTGCCCATGTGTAGACACCACGGGATCAGCTGCTACTGGCTATTTTAAGGCCTCAAACTTATTAACAAGTGTGCCCTGGCCCACTGTATCTGTTTTGAGAATGTGTGATTATACTCCACCACCTTCTCCTTTAAAATAACTTTGGTTTGTCTTTGCTCATCAATAGGAGACATTCTAATGTAAAGGACACCCATTCATCTTGTTGTAAGAAGAAATACATCACTTATAAAGTTTATAGTGGGCGTGCCAAACAGCTAGTTAAGTTCCATCTCTTCCAGTCACAAAAGAGTAAAAGGTTTCATCTTTATTGTCACTGCTGCTCTGATGTACAGGCAAGTTAGACAAATATGGGAAGACAGGCACCCACCTGCCCTCCTGCCCCGGAAAGAAAGCCTTCACAATAGCCCTATTGTAGAAAGAAACAATGGATTTCCTGGGGCGAGAGAAAATTCGCATTTTACTTTCCTATTTTATTTTACTTTTATTTTCCTAATAGTTCTTCAGTTGAGGAAGAGTCCAGGGTTCGGTGTCTTAACTCAGTGGGTCACCTCAGTTTCATCAGCAAAGGGGGGGTTGGACTAAACCATCTTTGAGAACTCTTCCTACAAAATGCTTTGGCTCCCTTATTTCATAAAAAGCACTCAGAAGTGACTAGAAATACGGAAATAGTACGTGTAAGGAGCCAATGGGAAGACAGTGGTTAACAGCTTCTTCTAAGCCTCTGCTGAGTACATGGTGGACAGCTGTTACACACTGTCTCATCTGCTCCTCTACTTAGCAGGGAGGCCAGGTATTCTATTTCATTTCATAGATGAGAACATACAGGTTCTGAGGGGTCCAGGGACTTAATGTCCCACTGGTAAAGCAACAGGCCCTCCTCCCCAGTCCTAGGCTCTTTCCATCATATCCTATCTTGGGAGTAAATGGTACTTGAGGTTTAGGGTCATACATATCCCATCATGTCATCCCCTGGGACTTACAACTCTCCTTAGGAGTGTTCTGGAAGGAAATGTTAGGATTTTCACAGATTACTACATTATGAAGCTAGGCTATTCCAGGTCAGGTTTGGAACAGCCAAAGCCACAGCAAAGATCCCTAGTAATTTCCAGGCCTCCCCTCCTAGGCTCCCAAACTATAAAAGATATGCTCTGCCTGCAGAAAGCAGCAGAGTTCCAGAGTGAAGCATTAATGTTCCCTCTCTACCACTGTCCTCTAAGCCCCAACCTTGACAGACACTGGAAAGTGAATGCCACATGGCTAAGGCATCAGTGTTTCCAGAAATAAGCTAATGAATATGGTCTAAACCCCTCAGAAGTGCTCCCTAATGACTGTGAGCTGTATTTGCAGAAGTAAACAAGATTCTTTCTGGCATGATCAGAGAAACAGATGCCCAGGGAATATAATGAACAAAAGGATTCAGATCAATTGTAATCTATCCAATAATGGTCATTTTTCCTCCTACCCTCTGCACCTAAAACAACCTGTGTATTAAACAAGAGAATCCCACACATATACCATTAATAACACAGCTTGATTCTTAGCCTTTTAGGCATTGATTAATATGAAACTGCAAAAGGATTAGAAGTCAGTTTCCACTGTGTAAAATACTACAGAATAAAGGCACGTATGAAAACAGACATAATTATGGCAGATCACAGAAAGAAAACTATAGCAGAAGATATCTTTCATGCATAAGGCCAGCCTAAAGAGTGTCATAATTAACCCTGCAAATCTGTTTCGGAGTAGCCCCTTCACCAAGGTCAAATGGTTCTGATTTTTGTTATGGCAATGGAACACAGGGCGTGACAGAAGACAAACACAATGAACTGATGTAAAGCTGAGAAAAACTAAAATATTGTTAGTTTCCCTTGGAGGTCTTCCTGAGACAAGTCAACCTTATAATTCACAAAGAGAAGGTCAAAAAACAATTACAAGTCTCAGCGAGACCTGGAAAAATTAATCCTCACACTGAACTTGTCCTTTCGACTTGTACTTTTGGCACTGCACACCATCTGAAAAGCAAAGATGAAGCCAGACCTCTCCCTCGATGGAAAACAGTCTTGATTTATGACTTGCAAGGTATTACGCTGAGCACGCACAGAAAAAAAAAAAAAAAAAATCACACTGTCAGGATTTATCCCCTACGACTACATAAAACTCACTGCTAGCTCTGACTTTATTACTTCATTTGGGCAGTTCTAAAACCCCAAAACCTCAACTATACAACCTTGGAATTAAGCTTCTCCAGTAGATCACTGCCTTATCTGAAAATGCCAAATTAACAATCCTAATGGATGAAGCGCACTGACCTTAGGCAACTTCTGGGGGTCCTTCTTCTTGGTACACAGCGTCAGCTCACACTGAAGGAAGAGCAGCGAGGTGTTGAAGATGGGCTTGAAGACAAAGCTGAATCGCTTCTTATCCATCTCGGCTTGTGGGATGGGGAAGTGCACTCTCTTGGTACTGTAGAATTTCACAGATTCATCTTTAGGACAAATATTCTCAATGATGGTATAATCAGACATCCTATCAGGGTTTGAATACGGAGAGATAAAGCATGTTTGGATCGCGAATCCCAGTTCCTGGTCAGCCTTCGTAACGGATACCTACAAAAGAGCAGAAAGATGAATTCAGAAATGAGTTAGCATCCCACAGCCCTTCAGATGAGCTGTTGGTTCATTTTCATAACGCGCACACAGGGTGACTGTAATTTTTAATATCACACTATTTTAAACTGCACATGAGCTTTATGGCCACCTATGTATAGCCTTTTTTCTAATTACAAAAGTAACACATTTAAAGAGATGATTTGCCATTTAAACTTGATGTGGATGATGACAATTAATTATTTAGTTCAGATGCTAGTCTGGCAGATTCAAACACAGATGTGTCTCTCCAATCTCCCATCGATCTCACCTGAGAGATGAAAGTGAAAAGCATACCACACACCTGAAGTGAATTTTCCAAAATAAATAAAACAGCAATAGGCAAAGCCCCTGGTGTCATAATAGTGTAATACTTGAAAGCCAAACTCTTTTTAAAAATTGCTCAAAAAATAGAGGACACTTGCCAACTTGGGCCTGGCAGAATGGCTCCCTCAAAGAAAGATGGCAAGAAGGACCCACGGGCCCAAGGAGGTAGTGACTCGAGAATACACCATCAACATTCACAAGCGCATCCATGGAGTGGCTACAAGAAGCATGCCCCTGGGGCACTCAAAGAGATCCAGAAAGAGATTATAAAAGAAATGGGGACTCCAGATGTGCACATTGATACCAGGCTCAACAAAGCTGTCTGGGCCAAAGTCATAAGGAATGTCCCATACTGATCTGTGTGTGGTTATCCAGAAAATGTAACGAAGATGCATAAAACAAGCTCTATACTTTGGTTACCTATATACCTGTTACCACTTCCAAAAATCTACAGATAGTCAATGTGGATAAGAACTAACTGGTGATTGTCAGGTACATCAAATAAAGTTATAAAACCAAAACAAACAAACAAAAAAAATAGAGGACAGAGGCAAGATCCATTTAACCTAGGCCAGGAAGACTGAGCTCCTAAACTGTAACAAGTCAGAGTAAGCCCAGACAGGCGTAGAGTAAAGCCACCAATTCATCTTGCTTCATCAGCAAGAAGGCAGAGCTGGCCCCTGATACTGGACGTCAGGGATGGTGCAATCTGGTGGCCATCAGAGGCCTGGCACAGTGTCCCAGCTGCTCACGCATCCAAACCAGCCTTGCCAAGTACTTTCCCTTCACTCTTTAAGCCCAGGGGTAGTTTAAGGGAAATCTAATCTGGAAATGTTTCCGACTCATTTACACGTCGCTCTTACAAAACATTTGCATGGGCTATGTCCAAATCTTGTTAAGGTTCTTTTCTTTAGAAACAGGAAACAGTGTTTAGCCAAATGTAAACAGAATTCAAACCTCAACTATCCTGAACTCAGCTAAAATCCCAGACCAGCTTGGATTCTCCATTTGGTGACATACGGATCACTGTGTTAAACTGCCCCTCCCCCCAGGTCTCATTCCTTGACTAAACTTAGGATCAAAATAAACTTAAACACTTTAGAAATAAAGTTAGTCCTTACTCATAGGCCAATAGCCCCAGAAGCCTTCAAAAGACATGGATATATAAACAGACTTCCCATGCTGGGATACCCGGGGGAAACCCCTGACCTCGCACAGGGCTCTTTGACTCCACAGCACTATGGTAAAAGATCCCTCTGTGACAAACTACAGGACACTCAACAATGGGATGACGAGGAGCAGGAGCTGTGGAGGAAGAGGATCCCCATAATATCACCTTGTGGTGATCGTCTGTAAATACCAACACGTCATTATTTTCGCAATATTTTTTTGAAAAACAAGATATTCTGCTTTGGAAAGATAGCAAATCACATGTATGCTATTACTAAAAAGTACCCTTTAAAATGAATTCAGAACGTACATTACAAAAATATGTAATGGAATGGCTGCAAATCTGCTCTCTCATCTCGAAGTATGTAAGGCAAGGTGTCTGGGGCATCCCAGAAAGTTGTATTGGAAGGGGAAAAAATGTCATCAACAATATCTTTTACTCTAGACTGTAAATGGGTAAGAGAAGAGTCACAGCTTTAGGCTTGGCGCCGGTAGCTCAGCGGCTAGGGCGCTGGCCACATACACCAGGGCTGGCAGGTTCGAACTCGGCCTAGTGCCTGCTAAAAATAAACAAACAAACAAACAAAAAAAATAGCTGGGCGTTGTGGTGGGCGCCTGTAGTCCCAGCTACTTGGGAGGCTGAGGCAAGAGAATCACTTAAGCCCAAGAGTTTGAGGTTGCTGTGAGCTGTGACGCCATAGCACTCTACTGAGAGCAACATAGTAAGACTCTTGTCTCAAAAGCAGAAAAAAAAAAAAAAAAAAAAAAAAGAAGAACAGTCACAGGCTTTGGAGTGGGACAAGTCCAGTGGAATTACATGCTTCACTGAAAATGTGCTGTGCACCCTGAGACTTGGTTTCCTTGCCTATGGGATGAGGACATGAGTGCCTACGAGACACAGTTATTAAAAGAATTGGTTAAGTTCCACGAAAACAACACCGTGTCCAGTGAAGAAATGCCACCTATTATTAGTACTACTATTCTAGACTTAAAATTTTTTTGGTAATTAACAGTTGTTTATAGTTATTATAGTTGTTTATGTAAGTTTTATTTAACTTAAGTAAAAAAACTTTCCTATCAGTAGTGGAGTCCAAACTAAGAAACAAAGATTTGGCATGGTTGCTATCCTAATTAGCAACACGTTTAAAGATTCTGTCTTACATTTTTGGTAGTTTAAAACATCTTTAAAATAGAGTAATTTATAACATTTTTCCTCTCCCCAAATTCTCTTTAATGCACTTGATATTTAAAATGGTAGCAAAAAGATTGAGTCCGTTTCTTTTTCGTGACAATGTCTTTTTCATAGTTACCAAATTTAGCAATGAAAAATGTAGATGAAATATGACAAGATATAAATGGGAAAAAAATAATGAAAAAAAAAAAAAAAAAAAACGCTATGAAAAACAGATTTCAAGTAAGCCAGCACTGCAGGCATTGGGAGGTGGGAGACTCAAAATATACAGGGTAAGATACACAAGAAAGATTGACCACTGATTAGCTTAAGCCAGTAAAGTTATGGATTATCAAAGCCAGGCACACATTTGGAAAAGGACAAGCTGTGCTTAAGCAGCACTGCTGAAATCCACTGCACGTGTGGACTGTACAGCCAGGAAATCAGGGGGAAAGCTGCAGTCTTGGAGCAGGAGAGATCTACAATTAGGAACAGCAGGTAGGAAGCAGAATATTTTTCACAGCAGGGAACAAAGGTGTGCTCAAAAAAAGAGAAGGACTCTCAGAACAAGGAGTCAAAAAGAAAAGAGGAGGGTAAAATCCATACCATCAAGGAAAACAACTAGAACCAGGGAGCTCTGTCCCGGAGTGCAAATGTGAGTTACTTGTCTATCCCAAATAGAAATATGTGCACTGGGCTCGGCGCCCAGAGCACAGTGGTTAAGGCGCCAGCCACATAACCAAAGTTGGTGGGTTTGAATCCAGCCTCAGCCAGCTAACCAACAATGACAATTGCAACAAAAAATAGCTGGATGTGTGGCAGGCGCCTGTGGTCCCAGGTGCTTGGGAAGCTGAGGCAAGAAAATCACTTATGCCCAGGAGTTTGAGGTTGCTGTGAGCTTTGACATTACAGCACTCTACTGAGGGCGACATAGTGAAATATGTGCACCCAAGTTGCTTTTAACATATGGAAATAACCCCACTTTGACCCCGTAAGCTTCTCACCCTTCCCATTGTGAAGATGACCAGCTTGCAGCTCTGTACCAAACACCTGCTCCTCAGATAACGACTTTCCCTTAAAGACCAGCAGACAATGTGCCCACTTGAAACACTAAAGGTGGTACTCAGCGCACAAGAAACAGCAGACATCCTTGTGCCACAAGGAGGTTTATCTTCATAGAATCCAATCTGTGAAGCTAGGTATTTGCACTGGTAAGAAGTTATGTTTTTTCCCCTTTCAAATGGCACTTTGAGGAGAAATGATCGTAGTATCCAGTGGAGAGAGTGTGAGTGCTGGAGACAGAAGATCTGAGTAAGAGCTGTGAATCTGAACTCTCCTAGGTACCAGCTGCGTGGCCTTTATAACTTTGCTGGCTTACACTAATCAGTGGTCAATCTTTCTTGTGTATCTTACCCTGTATATTTTGAGTCTCCTGCCTCCCAATGCCTGCAGTGCTGGCTTACTTGAAATCTGTTTTTCATAGGGTTTTTTTTTTCATTCTTCTTTTCCTATTTATATCTTTTCATATTTCATCTACATATTTTGTTGCTAAATTTGGTAACTATGAAAGACAAGTCAGTGCCTCGATTTTCTCATTCATAAAATGGAGATATTATTAGTGCTGTCTCATAGGATTTCGACAATACTTACGACTCTGGCAGCAAATGTTAGCTGTTATTTTATTATTGCCACCACTACCTATTATTTTGTAGTCATTCCAGATTTATACTATGCTTATATTATTATTACTATTATATCTAAGAAAGGGTTATAATCAATTTATACAAATATTTAGATGATCTAGGAAAAACAATATTTAGAGAAGCAAGGAAGCATTTCACTTACAAGTGAGTACAATTTAAAAGACAACACATGAGGTAGTTTGAAATATTCTGTGGTTTGGCTCAGCGCCTGTAGCTCAAGTGGCTAAGGCGCCAGCCACATACACCAGAGCTGGTAGGTTCAAATCCAGCCTGGGCCTGCCAAACAACAATGACAACTGCAACCAAAAAACAGCCAGGTGTTGTGGCAGGTGCCTGTAGTCCCAGCTACTTGGGAGGCTGAGGCAAAAGAATTGCCTAAGCCCAGAAGTTGGCGGTTGCTGTGAGCCATGATGCCCGGGCACTCTACCAAGGGCGACAGCTTGAGGCTCTGTCTAAAAAAAAAAAAAAAAAAAAAAAAGGAAATATTCTGTGGTTAACCCTGATGTTGCAACCACTGAACTACTATTTCACAAATGCTAAGAATGAGGCAAAGATAGGGCTTTATTAGAATTTACACTCCTGCCCATTTTTTAAAAAAAAAACATTGTTGATAAAAACATACTCTTCATTTAGCATAATGTGCTAAATTCTGAAACTTCCTCCTTTGATCAGAAATCAACCTGGAAACATTCTTTGAGCCAAGCCCTCAGCTAGCAGAGGTCTGTGAGGAGGGGCAGGAAGAGGTCTGCCTGGGGTGCGTCAGCTCCTGCTGGGGGACTGGAACTCAGCACTAATCTAAAAGCCCAAAGCTAACATTCTGATCTCACCTCAACATAAACGTGTCCATTCTCTTCCACTGAGAAGACGCCCTGGGAGGGCACCAGAAAGAGGTCAGTGTTGTAGAGCTCCATGTTGAAGGTGATGTTTCCGTGGAGCTGGTCCTGGAAGCTGCTGGGAGTCCCCGCCTGCCTTAGGCTGCAATTAAACTGGAAAAAGAACATAAATGATGAGGACAAATCACAGTTACAAGAAGGATGAAGGCCCGATAGCTATGGGCTTTGCCCTTTAACAGCTGATTTTATTTTCTGACTGCCCTTAACTAAAACCAACAGAATAGACTACATTCCCTACAAACTGCCTACTGACAATAAGCACATACCACCACGATCTCTGGTCGGCTGAATAAGGCAGCGTCTCCTTCATCCATATCCCCCGGAAATCCATTATCACCTGACTCCAGATCTTCATAACCATCTGGCCAACCACTGCTATCCCCAGGCGAAGGAATCTGTATCACAATCTAAAAGGCAATAAAAGCACAGCCAATGTTATAAAAATACCAAACCACATGCATGTGGTCCTGTCTCACACCAACACCCATGTATTAATTCAAATGCAAACTGAAAATGAAAGTTTTAAAAAAAACGCCTAGCTTTTTAGGATTTCACTCTCAAAGTAATAAAGAAGAAGTCCAGTGCAGGTTCAAGTTAAGGTCTGAACTAAAATTTGTATTTTCCCTTTCAGAAAGTACAGATATATTTTGCAACTATGTTGAATAATTACAAATTATCTCAAATGATGGGAAATACTAGACACAAATGGAGTTGAATGGGCTTGTCAACAGAGGAGTTTCTCCTTATGGGTCTTTATATTAAAAACTCTAAGAAACAGACCAGCATGGTGGCTGATGCCTATAATCCTAGCACTCTAGGAGGCTGAGGCAGGTAGATTGCTGAGCTCAGGAGTCTGAGACCAGCCTGAGTAAGAGTGAGACCCCATCTCTACTATAAAGAAAAACTAGCAGGATTTATGGTGGGCGCTTGTAGTGTCAGCTACTTGGGAGGCTGAGGCGAGAGGATCACTTGAGCCCAAGAGTTTGAGGTTGTAGTGAGCTATGATGATACTATGGCACTCTACTCAGGGCAACAGAGTGAGATTCTGTCTCACAAAACAAAACAAAACAAAATCCTCTAAGGAATACTAAGAGTTGGGTGGCGCCTGTGGCTCAGTGGGTAGGGCGCTGGCCCCATATACCAAGGGTAGCGGGTTTGAACCCAGCCCCAGTCAAACTGCAACAAAAAAATAGCTGGGTGTTGTGGCGGGCGCCTGTAGTCCCAGCTACTTGGGAGGCTGAGGCAAGAGACTCGCCTAAGCCTAGGAGTTGGAGGTTGGAGTGAGCTGTGACACTATAGCACTCTACTGAGGGTAATAAAGTGAGACTCTGCCTCTAAAAAAAAAAAAAAAAAAGAAACACTAAGAGTTGGCTATTGCCATGAGCTTTTGTAATTTGTATCCTTTACGATGTGTGGGAAATTTGGTTTGATGGCCATACACGGCAGCTCCCAACTCTAGCACTTTGGGAGGCTGCTTCAGCCTAGGAGTTGGAGACTAGCCTGGACAACAAAGCCAGACCTCATTTTTATAAAAATAAACAAATTAACTGGGTGTGGTGGCCACACCAGCAGTCCCAGATACTTGGGAGGCTAAGGTTGGAGGATTTCTTGAGCCCAGGAATTCACGCCTGCAGATGATGATACCCTAAAACTCTAATCTGGGTAACAGAGTGACACTCTATTTCTAAAAAATTTAAAAGAAATAAAAAGAGAAGAAAAGAAAAAGAAATATAGCTTGAGTTGGAAGCAAGCTCTCTAACTCCAATGGAGCCAATCTTCTCATCTTTGCTCTCACATTCCTCTATGTTTCGCTCATTTCTTCCCCCAACATCTTTCTGTATGGTGTATAGATGCACAAAAAAATGTTGTGTTTTAGTCCAGGAAAATCTATCTTTTTTTTTTTTCCTCTGTCGCCCTGGGCAGAATGCTGTGGTGTCTTCATCACTCACAGCAACCTCAAACTCTTAGGCTCAGGTAATTCTCTTGCCTCAGCTTCTGAGCAGCTGAGATTACAGGCATACACCACCACGCCCAGCTAGTTTTTCTATTTTTAGAAAGACAGGGTCTCTTCCTTACTCAGGCTAGTCTCATACTCCCGAGTTCAAGTGATCCTCCTGCCTCAGCCTCTCAGAGTACTAGAATATAAGTGTTAGCCACTTTCTCATGAAAGAAAAAAAAGGAAAGAAATAAGAAAAATGAGAAAAAGCAGACTTTCAGGGGTCAGAATATGCCTTTCTTTCCTGAAGCAACCAACATATTTTTTGCTCAACAAACACACTATTGTAACCTCCTATTAGTGTTAACTTGGATACCAGTTATCCAAGTTAACACTAATCTACGACATTCATTATCTATGGAAAAACTGGACAAATGTGAGAAAATTCGTGTTGTAATTAATAGGAAGTCAAAGATAAATACATTATTCAAGTAGCAAAGGGAGAGTAGCTGGGCCAGTCTGGTGTCAAGGAAAGATTAGTGGATGAAGGCCAGGAAGCTGGATTCAGTCCAGGCTCTGCCATTCAGTAGACCCTCAAATCTAGGCAAGTCTTTCAACTCCCTGGAGTTCAGTTTCCTCACCTGTGAAATGAGGAAGTTGAATGAGCTCATCTGAGGGTTCCTTCCGGCTCCAACATGCTAAGATTCTCTGAGGAGCAATAAATGTGGGCTCACTGGAGAGCCGCTGTCCATATGAACTGCACTCACTGCAGCCCCTGCCTGCCAGCCTCCCTTCTCCGGATCGGGCCAAGCAGATCAGTTGGCTGGCAGAGGAAAGACCACCCCACCCCTCGTCAAAGCTGGAAGAGCCCTACGGACACACACACCCCCCTCATGTCAAGGCTGGACACAGGGATCTCTCTCAGCCTCGTTTATACCAACAGATTTCTAACCCAACTTCAAAATTAGCACTCGGAAGATGTTTTGAGATTTCATGTTTCAAATTCTTTTAATATTCCCTGCCTGGTTTCTATTTCTAAGAGAACAGGTTTGATCTGAAAACATGTAGATGAACTGACAAGAAGGATTTCTGGAAAGTGAAGGTTAGCCATTGCACTGGATCATCATTGGGGGAAATCCGTGCAATCTTTTTCTAGGTAACTTCAAAATAGGAGATTTTCTTTAATTTAGGGTCTTTCTTAGAAGTGAAGAGAGAGACTAATTACTTTCTTAAAAGCCCCTTTCAGGGTGGCACCTGTGGCTCAGTGAGGAGGGCACTGGCCCCATATACCAAGGGTGGTGGGTTCAAACCCAATCCCAGCCAAACTGCAACAAAAGAAATAGCTGGGTGTTGTGGTGGGTGCCTGTAGTCCCAGCTACTTGGGAGGCTGAGGCAAGAGAATCGCTTAAGCCCAGGAGCTGGAGGTTGCTGTGAGCTGTGATGCCACAGCACTCTACTGAGGGCGACAAAGTGAGACTCTGTCTCTAAGGAAAAAAAAAAAAAAAGCCCCTTTCAGATTTTAAATTCTTTTTTTGGATCTTTATTCATGAGGGAGAGAGAAGTCCTCTTGCTTCTGGGTAAGACTCAAATAAGGCCAGACAGACCACATGTCTGGTCAGCTTGGTTGAGCAGAGGTGCTCACACAGCTCAAAGCCTTGGGTTTTATGTCCATAAGGACCAGGGAGGTTTGACCACAGACGGCAGTGATAATCACCTTACCAGTGAATTCTGCCATCAGGAGATGAAAGGAAGGGGTGGGTAACATCACCACAACTCCAGCAGAGAAGACAGGGCCTCCCAACTCCTTTCAAGAACTCACCAATATGGCCAGGTCCTGTGGCTCACACCTATAATCCCAGCATTTGGGAGGCTTAGACGCGTAGATTGCCTGAGCTCATGAGTGCAAGACCAGCCTGAGCCAGAGCAAGACCCTGTTTCTAAAAAATAACCAGTGTTGGGCAGTGCCCGTAGCTCAATGGGTAGGGCGCCGGCCACATACACCGAGGCTGGTGGGTTTGAACCCAGCCCAGGCCAGCTAAAACAATAAGGACAACTTCAATAACAATAACAAAAAATAGCTGGGTGTTGTGGCAGGTGTCTGTAGTCCCAATTGCTTGGGAAATTGAGGCAAGAGAATCTTTTAAGCCCAAGAGTTAGAAGTTGCTGTGAGCTGTGATGCCACAGCAGTATACTCAGGGTGACAGCTTGAGACTATGTCTCAAAAAAAAAAAAAAAAAAAAAAAAGCCGGGTGTTGTGGCAGGTGCCTGTAAAACCAGCTACATGGGAGACTGAGGCAAGAGGATAACTTGAACCCAGGAGTTTGAGGTTGCTGTGAGCCATGATACCATGGCACTCTACCCAGGGTGACCAAGGGAGACTCTGTCATTAAAAAAAAAAAAAAGAAAAAAAACCTCACCAATATAGCAAATAAAACAAAAGAGTTGCAGGTGAAAGTACACCCTGTTTGTTCAGAAGTGACACTTGGACTTGTTCGGGCTTGTGGTAGCCCCTCCTCATTTTCATAAAAATGTTAAAACCCATTCTAAGGTAACACACGGCAAGGCTCTGGCAAAAGGTGAAACTCTGCTCTGGAGAACACTCACCGAGTTATAGTAAACCACACCATCAGGGGCTGACCGCCGGTGCCGAGTGCCGCAGCCGTTTAGGGGAGACTCCAAAATGAAGTGGGTGCCATTCATCCTGGCCTTGCAGGTAGGATCCAACAAGGTGAGTTCCATCCCCAAGTAGCCACTGGCCTGAAACAACAACCACCAGAGACATACCGGGGGGCCCCACGCAGGCCTCCCGCACACAGTTAACCCGTGCCGCCTGGGCTTCCCCATAAAGGCCGCTGGAGGCCGGCAGCACCCCTCCCATCACCTCTTCCCAGCCACCCACCTCTCAACAGCCCAAGTATTATGTTTGTTAGCCTTGGAAATTCAGTAGCAAAATATTGACACACAAGGGTCTGGAACCTCCCCTTGCTGAGAACAACAGGAACTGGTGAGAACCGCTGCCAAGGGGAGTAGGACCATCCAACTGAGAAAACAGAATCAAGTCTCTGGGGGTCAGAAGGGAAAGAGACAGGAGAAATAATGGACGCAGACTCGGGAAAGGCGCAGAGGAGGCAGCCTCGCCTCTCTCCTGTAAGAGACTGCACTGACCTGAAAAGAATCTTTTTCTACAGCCACCATCATCTTCTCGTTGTCACATTTGACTGACAGGGCAACATCCATCCTCCCTTGCACCTCTTCTGGCTCTCGGGGGCCAGGGAACAGCTGTATGCTGGGGAGGACAGGGTCCTTCGGCCGGCCATCTTCTCCCCCTTCCTTCCAGCCTCTCTGGGAGATATCAGGGAAAGGAAATGGAAGGCCTCCAATTCGGCCTCCCCCTGGCCGGACAGGTGGGTTCTGCAGGGCAGGCAGGGCGCCAGGGTCCAGCAGGATCCGCAGCTCAGGAGGGATGGTGTGAACTTCCTCATCTCTCATCTCCTCTGGGTGACAAAGAAGGAAAAGCTTCAGCAGATCACTATCATTACAGGCAGAACAGCAGCAATTCACACACAGTGGGCAGGTGCAAAATTACTTTGAAGAAACCATGTCCAAAAGCGATTAGGAATGTGGAAGGCTGACCTCTCATCCTGACGTTCTCTCTAACTAGCTGAGTAGCTCTGGGCAAGTGGCTTACTTCTCTGTACCACCGTTTCCCAACTTTTAAAATAAAAGGCTTGGAATTAATCAGTGGTTCTCAACTTCTGCTGTACATTAAAATCATTTGATGTACACTATGGAATATTATATAGATACAAAAAGGAATGAAATCCTGCCATTTGCAACAACATGGATGGAAGTGGAGAACACTGTATTAAGTGAAATAAGCCAAGCACAGAAAGACAAGTCTCGCGTGTTCTCATATATGGGACCTAACTACGAAAAAAAACTGATCTCATTGAAGACAGAGCAGAATGACGACTCACAGAGGCTGGAAATGGTATCGGGGAAGGGAGGATAAAAGGTCTACAAATATAGTTAGATAGAAAAAAATGAACGTTTGATAGCATAACAAAGTGACCATAATCAACAATAAGTGAGGGTCTGCTTTAAAATAGCTGAGAGAGTGGATTTCAAATGTTCCTGACATAAAAAAATGATAAATGCCTATGATAATGGATATCCCAATTACCCTGATTTGATTCATTCATATCATATGCCTGTATCAAAATATCACATGTACCCTATAATACACAATTATATGTACCCATAATATTTTTTTAAATTTTTTAAAAATCACTTTGAGAGCTTTTAAAAATATCCCCATGCCCAGATTGTACTCCAAGCCAATTAAAACTCAGACTTTCTGGGGTGGGACCCAATCATTATTATGTTTTAAGCTCTGTGTGTAATTACAACATTGAGAAGCATTGCAGCCAATGATTTCTAGGGCCCTACAAGCTATAAAAATCTGTGATTCAACTAAGTTATTGGGGCAACATTATCCCATTCAAATGCCATTGAAATACTTTCCTTAAATCTAGATTTCAAATAGTTTCTCTAAAGAGGTCTGGAAACAATATTGTTATTTTTAAATTATTATTTACTGTCTTCTTTTTGACTACTAAATTCTAACAGGTATCTGAGCACCCTAGCCTTTTATAACCTAGTCCCTAGGAGGAAAAGAAAAGAAAGAGCTACTTAGGCTCACTTACTGCTTTTAAAGGAAGAGACATATTTCCATATAATTGGTATTTACTATTTTGTCATATTTTCAACAGTTTAAAAGACATACAGTAGAACATCCATAGTTAACCATCTCCCTAGGTAGACCACCTCCTAAAGTTGACCTAATTTTCATAGGCCAGACGTGCACCATATGCACATATCAGAACAGTAGGCCTAGTTCCTTATGTTGACCACCTCTGTATGTTGACCAGTTTGTTGCAGTCCCTTGGGTGGTCAACTTACAGAGGATCTACTGTAATAATTTCCCTGGCATTCTCTACATCCACTATCTAAAGCCGACAGATGTATGTCTGAGGTCAAATCCATCTCCATGACAGCCGGAAGTGAAGACGACAGGTGGGCATTATCTCTCCTTCAATATAACTTTTTGAAAGAGATGTTACAACTGTGTGGATCCAAAAGAAGTCACACCACAAGAATTTTAAATTTATTTTTTAACAAACACCTTCAAAAAAACACTATTAAGGTAGGTGCTATTATTTTCTATTACTAGAGAGGAATCTGAGGCTAAGTGGTTAAGTGACTTCTCCCCAAACAGTGAATAAATGGCAGAGTGGGGATTTCACCCTGTACTCCCAATCTTTATTCTATCAGCAGTGGTACCATGGGGTGGGGAACAAACAGGTCTGGAGATAAGAAAACCTTATTAGAGTCATATTAACTAGAAAATTCTGGAAAGTCTCAAAAAATTATTAAGTCTTTGATTTCTGCTCCATCAAACAATAACTTCTGCCTGCACTCTGGGTAAGAAAGCCCAAGTATGAGTCCTCATGATTACCGTATATACTCGAGCATAAGCCGAGTTTTTTCCGGCACAAAATTTGTGCAGAGTTCGGGTTTTTCGGCACAAATTTTGTGCCGGGGGGGAAAAAAAACTTGGCTTATACTCGAGTATATACGGTACTTTCCTATAAGATTCAGCCTCTGACTGTGGCCTGCTTTCCCGTGGTCTTAACTATCTGTATTCTCAGCCATAAGTAGTCATTGGATGCCAGAGACAGAGAGAGAAATATGTAATTATGCTAAAGATGATCTATAACAAAGTTCTCTGATACACAACCATTACTGAAAAGCTATATTAAAGACAGTTTCCTGGCTTGGTGCCTATAGCACATTGGTTACAGCACCAGCCACATACACCAAAGCTGGTGGATTCGAACCCAGCCCAGGCCAGCCAACCAACAATGACAACTGCAACAAAAAATAGCTGGGCGTTGTGATGGGCGCCTGTAGTCACAGCTACTTGGGAGGCTGAAGTAAGAGAATCACTTAAGCCCAAGAGTTTGAGGTTGCTGTGAACTGTGATGCCACAGCACTCTACTGAGGGGAACATAGTGAGACTCTGTCTCAATAAATAAATAAATAAATAAATAAATAAATAAATAAATAACAGTTTCCCTAAAAGAATCTATCATAATTCTAGATAATTTTAAGCCTTCTAATAAAAAGTAGTCAAATAAATTATTAAATAGAAAAATAGCACCCTATAAAATGAAATGAGAGTTCCCCACTGTAAAGTGTCATTTGGGGTATATTTTTTACACAACTGAAGAAAACATTCACATAGCACTTACCATTGTTGTCAAGCTGAAGGTGAAATCTATTAGCCACAGGAGCCATTGTATACGATGTTACTGGACTATAGCCATTGTCCAAAGCCCACCTGATCAGCTTCCCCTGGGTTGAAGGAATGTCATCTCTTATGGATTTGGTCATTGTCATGGATCGTTCACTCTCTTTCCCAAAGCCAATACTGTTGGGAGCCTGAAGATAACAGCAAAATTTCATTCATGAGTCTAAAATTCAACAGTGTTTTAAACAATAATAATGATTAATATTCGAAACAAAAATAAATTCTATCTTGTATGTGAGAGATTTATTTATTTTTTTGATCTCTATTTTCCTTGGGCTAAGGAAACCAATGTGTAAACCTTTAACAGCAGATTAAGAGACATTGATGCAAGCTGTCTGATCATACCATTTGGACCTTATGTTGATAAAAAAATACAACATGTAAGTAGCTATATACTGAGTACACCTAGTCTGTAACCACAGAGTTAATGTTTAAATTATTAACACACACACCAAACATGTGTAACAAACTTTCCCCTCTTATTTCCACTTAAAATTATGTATGAAGTATACAAATGTACCTGGTACATCACTCAAAAATGCCCATCCTTCTACTTCCCATACCCCTGGATTTGAACAAAAAGCAACACAATCACTTTACAAGGTAAGTGTCAATTAATGACAGGGATATGTTCTGAGAAATGTGTCATTTGGTGATTTCCTTGTGTGACCATCCCAGAGTGTACTTACACCAGAACCTAGACATTATAACCTACTGCACACCTGTCTGTAAGGCATAGCCTAGTTCTAGAGAGCCACAGGCCTACACAGCCTGTTGCTGTGCTGAATACCTTCCCAACTGTACCACCCTGGGAGGTGTCTGTCTACTTAAACATATCTAAACATAGAAAAGGTACAATGAAAAGATGGTAGCATAATCTTACAGGACCACTGTAATACAGGCAACCTATTATTGACCAAAACATCATTATGTGGTCTGTAACTATATGTCACTGTAAAGATTAAACTATTAAATTCTACAACCAATGTTTACATTTCATCTATAATTTACAATCAATTTAGCAATCCTAGAATTGTATTCACTTGCCAATTCCATTAACTGAATATACTGACATTTTATGTTCTAAATAGTAATTAATCTAGGTTCCTATGCCTTTAAATGTCAGTATTTTATCCAGTAATACAAGTTGGTCCTAAGATTAGGTTTTCTGGATAACTAGTTACAAAATCAAAATGACAAAAATATTTTCCAAAAGTATACAAATGGAATTGGAAGGTAAACTTCTATACTACCTGCTGAGTCTCATAGTGGTGAGCTTGTCAGAGGGTGAGGGACCTGACGGCTGCAGTGAGGACCCCCAAAGAGAAGGAGACAGATTTTCGACAACTGCTCCAACAGGGCTGGAAAGCCCTTCCAGCACGCAGATTATGCCATTTTCATGCTGTATGAAAATCACTTTAATTTCCATGCCCAATGATTTTCTCCTGCATACATGTAGCATTTTTTCCTAAATTCCTCATTGGTTTCCCATTCTGTTTGCCCCTAACATGACTAAATAGTAATCCTTTCCCACTGCAAAACCATAAAAGATTCACAGACTCTAAGTTCCTCTTGGCCTGTTTGGTTGTGGGATATTGGCTGAAGACACATATTTCAATTCAAAGCTTAAAGGATCTCACCTCGTACATTTTCCGATTACCCAAAGTGCTTATCTGTGGGAAAACTGCCAAATTTACCAGTCACAACAACTGCACGCAAAGGAACCAGACAGCTTTAACCAAGTCCTGCAGCCATTTGTAAACTCAGTTCGACAGATTCAGAATACTTTAACTCTTATTCCAATTCACAGTAAGGAAGGGAGGAAGAAAGGGAAGGAAGGAAAGTAGAATGAGATAATGGATCCAATTTGTTCTTAGAACTTTTTATTCATTTAGTCAACATCAGTTTCTTAGACACAACTTCTTCCAGCCTTTCAAAGCAGCATGTCGTTTAGATTGGCTGGAATCACAGCACTGGCCTACATGATACTGCTTGGCCTCATCTGCCCTAGTTTTTTATGTTGTTTAACAGCTGAGAAAATATTGTATTTCCAGAATACTATCATCATAACTTACACCTGTCCTTTTGTACCAATACAGAATGATCTGTTTACACCTTTCCACATTAAAATCCAGGTGCCATACATCTCGTATTGATTATCCCTCAGAGTGTAAAAAGCTAGACATCCATCTTTACATTTGCAAAGCAGCCAGGCTTGGGACAATGGCAGGTGAGGTGGTTCTCAGAATTGAACAAATCCCTCACCCTGTACTTCTGGGAGTCTCCAGCCTTTTTCCAACTCTAGTGCAGCTATTCTAAATGAGGGTGTTCAAAAAGGTCTCCAAATACTATCATTATGTTTCGCAACCACATCTTCGTGCAAGGTGATGAGCTACGTAAAAAGTCTAAATGCCTTCACATCCCCCCAATATTTGCATCAAAACTGATGATACAGGGGAGAGGGTGGTTAGGGAAAGGGGTGGCCAGAGGGTAGGGTGCATATTCCCACTAGGACTTTTAAAATGTTCTTTTCTAAGAACTGGCCATCACCAACCTTGAAGTCCTGAGGCCACATGAAATAATGGAGGAGAAAACCTTTAACTAGTTTCCTCCATCTCTTGTGCTCTGAAGGTTCTTCCTACCAAGTGATTATGTATGGTCCATTGTGGACCTGAGGGAAGAGCCAGAGCTGGACGAGGCGATGTGGACACTCCTACCCCCAACACACATGCACAAGCCACCCGCGTTTAATGGTTCTCTCCTCTAAGTTTACTCCATCAGGTTCCTTGTAATTCCTCTAGTAGACACCTTTCTTTGTTTTCACCCGGTTTAGAGAAGTGCTCTATTGTTCTTACAGACACACTCTTTAGGGGTTCCTTATGGAAGGCGGACAAACCCCCTTTATTACAGCAGGCGCCAAGCTGAGAGCTTTACATGTATTATCTTACTTAATTCCCCTCTAGAATAGAAGATGTTCCTATTCCTTTTTTAGAGAAGGAGAAGCTGAGACTCACAAAAGTAGCACATTAACTGGGAACTCCACGTGCAGGCTGCGTGCCCGTTGTGTCTACTGCTTTAGATGAAACACCCTGCAGGCCCTCAGCAAATACAGTAGTTGTCAAATGAATGAATGAATGAATAAACCTCATAACAACTCTCACGGTGAGTTACCACCTCAAGGTGAGCTATCCTAATATCTACTGGGAATAATGACAAGTAGACATGGGATTTAAATCTAGTCCAGTCTGGTACACTCCACCACAGTAGAGGAAACGCTAGGAACAAGGTCTCCATAAAGCATTTCCCCCTTCTCAATTTATACCTTTGCAAGAACAGGTACCTTGCCCTCATAGCACAGTCAGAATTCACAACTGAAACAGGGAGTGGAGAAGTCGCAAAGCGAAAAACCGACCAGGAGAAGAAAACAGAACATCATGAAACATGACCTAATTGTTAAGTAATGTTGTCATGCATTGTCCAAAATTGGCCTGGAACAGGAGTACAGCCAAGGAGAGGAATATAAACAGACCTTGCACTGGGATGAGCCATCTCATTTCTAGCCACTTGGATTCATGTCAGAGATGGGGACATTCCAAGCAAACTCCGGGACTGCCACACACCAGGCACACACGCTCAGGGACAGAAAGAGCCACGGACCGGTCAGGGCGAAAGAATATTTACACAAGAACTTCAGCAGGGAATTAAAATGCACTGTGTGCTTCTGCCTTTCAAAGCATGATTCCTTTTCCTGTTTTTGTTATTCTGAAATCAAAAACATTTGGTCGCTGTGCCAGGCAGCAAAGGCAGCAGACATCCCAGGTCACCAACACACCCCATGCCACGCTAGGGAAGGCGATCAAAACAGCTCTGACTTTCGACAACCACGGCTGGGCTTTGGGCTCCACCCCAAATTAATGTATCACCGTTACGCATGAAGGCACACTGGGATCCTCTCAAAGTTTAAAGAAAAAAATACCCACAGGAACCAGAAATGATTATTTTACAATTAAGATGTGTGTGCTCATGGCTTTGCCTGTGGCCCCTGGTGTTGCCTGGGGAGCTGTTGGCTTTGCTCACTGCGGTATCGCATGGAAGGTGCCCTGAACAGATGAACATTATCGAAACCAAGGGCATCTGCCTCTCCTGAAATGTGGAAATCATAAAACCTACTCCAACTGAATCAATTCAAGTACTGAAAGAGAAATTTGCGACTTTTTAATTTGTATTTATTTTTTTTTTTTTGAGACAGAGTGTTACTGTTGCCCTAGGTAGAGTGCCGTGGCGTCACAGCTCACAGCAACCTCAAACTCTTGGCTTAAGTGATCCTCTTGCCTCAGCCTCCTGAGTAGCTGGGATTATAGATGCTGACCATGATGCCTGGCTAGTCCTTCTATGTTTAGCAGAGACGGGGTCTCTCTCTTGTTTAGGCTGGTCTTAAACACCTGATCTTACGCAATCCACCCGTCTCAGCCTCCCAGAGTCCTAGGATTAAAGGCATGAGCCACTGTGCCTGGACTTATTTTTATTATGTATTTATTTGTTTATTATTTATTTATTTAGAGACACAGTCTCATTCTGACACCCTGAGTAGAGAGCCATGGCATCAGCCTACCTCATAGCAACCTCAAACTCTTGGGTTGAAGCCATCCTCTTGCCTCAGCCTCCAGAGTAGCTGGGGCTGCAAGTGTCCACCATAATGCCTGGCTAATTTTTGTATTTTTAGTAGAGATGGGTTCTTGCTCTTGTTCATGCTGGCTTTTGCAAAAGGGATCCTCCCATTTAAGCCTCCCAGAGTACTAGGATTATAGACATAAGCCAGCACACCTGGCCTGGCCAATTTTTTATTTTATTTCTTAAAAAAGACAACTTAGGGTGGCGCCTGTGGCTCAAAGGAGTAGGGCACAGGCCCCATATGGTGTTGGTGGGGGGTTCAAACCCAGCCCCCGCCAAAAAGTGCAAAAAAAAAAAAAAAAAAAAAAAAAGACAACTCGTAGGCCAGGCACAATGGCTCACACCCATAATTCTATTTAATAGTACTCTGGGAGGCTGAGGCAGGTAGATTGCTTAAGCTGAGAAGTTTGAGATTGGCCTGAGCAAGAGCAAGACCTCATCTCTACTAAAAATAGAAAAACTAGCAGAGCATTATGGTATTTACCTATAGTCCCAGCTCCTAGGGAGGCTGAGGCAAGAGGATAACTTGAGCCAAGAGTTTGTTAGTGATTTAATTGTTTGTTTGTTAGTGATTTAATTACATTTATTTATTTATCTATTTTACAGTTGAGGATTCATTGAGGGTACAAGAAACCAGGTTACACTGATTACATTTGTTGAGCCTAAGTTTTTGAGGTTACTGTGAGCTATGACACCACTGCACTCAACCCCAGGGCAACTAAGCGACACTGTCTCAAAATAAAAAAGACAACTAATAAAAATTTGAACCCACAAGATATGCTAAATATGTGATTATTTTCTTTAAAAATGGGGACAAGGATTTTTTTTTTAACTTTCGATATAATTCACTCCAGTATTTTGCCAAACAGATATTCCCAAAACATATTTGAGATAAGATTTATTTTACCAAACTTTAATATTCAACATTTCAGGAAACCAGCTGCTGTTCACCTTTCATGCCAACCAGCTAAGCCTGGTAAGTACCTTGCCTTCATTAAACAGAAGGCTTAGGGAATAGGCTGCAGTATACTTTCCCACCATCATCTCACCAACCGTGTGGTCTCTGTGGTTCTTTCTCTATTAGTGCTTTACCTTTGTAAGTTAGCAGCAAGCAAAAAGACATGCTGATACCACATATTTAACCCCAAACAAAAAAATCTACAATGTGAGCTGGGGCCACTCTGATTTCCCATACCTTCCCTAAGTACCTAATCCCAAGTTTGGAGCTGAGATTCAGGACCCTGACCTTGAGGCTGTTACAGAGGTCTTAATCTGCAAACTCCTCAATCACTCCTCAGCTGAAACCGGAAAGCACATTAATACATTTTAGGAGTTTCACAAATTAGACAGCTAGGGTTCAGAGAGGTTAAGAGACTTGCAATGGAAGATAAAATGGATAACCCACTTTATCCTGGGTTTGTCTGACCCCACAGACAATGCTTTAACCACCACACTTAGTTTATAGATGTGGTTTATATAGGACAAGCCTATTTTTCAAAGTGAAAAAATAATTCAGAGCGCTTTGAGCAGTGATTTTCAACTGGTGTGTCGTGAGAGGATCTTAGGAGTGCTGAGAAAAATTTTAAAGCTCATTAATTAAATTATTTTTGAAAGAAGTTCAAAGCATAGTAAGCATATTCTTTTTTTCTATACTCTTCTGTTTTTTGATCAACATAATTTCAGTGTGCTACGGAAGTTTAACTATAGGTGAGATAAAAAAGATTTAAAAACACTGGCTTAGAGAGTCAGGAAGAGGCAGAAAGTCTAACAAAATAATGCTTATAAGCACAGCTTATTGCTACTCATCAAAACAAAGAAATGCTCGACCAACTTACAATAACTTTCAGGTTTCCTTTAACATCAAAAGATTTGATCACCCAGTTGACAGATTTTTTGCACTTCAAGATCAGGATGAGATTTTTGACCACCTCAGGATCCTCTTGAGAAGGTCTTATGTCAATTATTATATCCACCTGGAAAGCACTGTGAACGCAAAACAAAGGCCAAGTCAAGACCTAGATGCCAGAAAGCTGCAACTATCCCCCCTCCACCAAGTCGTCATGTTTCCAGTGTCTGGCCAGTTGATTAAAAAGCTGGAGTTGATCCCAGGCCAATGACATGTGCAAAACAGATTGGGATGGCTCACACAAACAGTTTTACATAACAATAGAAACACATGTCTGTGGGTAATTAGCCACTCAAGATTTTCTCTTCTTCAGGGAGGAAAAAAAGGTGGCTATTTAATGCAACCACGGTTTGAGATGGACTTGAACAAACCAGAAGAGTTTACTTTTGAAGGAGTATTGTTACTTTTTCAACCTTCAACACCTTCGATGTCTAACTTTCTAACTATTTGGCTATATGCTCAAATTCCTTCAAAACCAGAAGTGGGGCCGGGTGCCTGTGGCTCAAGCGGCTAAGGTGCCAGCCACATACACTGGAGCTGGTGGGTTTGAATCGAGCCCAGGCCCGCCAAACAATAACTACAACCAAAAAACAGCCGGGCATTGTGGCAGGTGCCTGTAGTCCCAGCTACTTGGGAGGCTGAGGCAAGAGAATCGGTTAAGTCCATGAGTTGGAGGTTGTTGTGAGCTGTGATGCCACAGCACTCTACCCAGGGCGACAGCTTGAGACTGTCTCAAACAAACAAACAAAACCCGAAGTGGGTGGCAGTTTGGTGAATGGAGGGTGGCAGGAGGGGGAAAGCAGGTGGTTAAAAAAAAAAAAAGAAGGAAAGAAACTTCAGAATAAAATAGGCAAAATACTGAAGAATTTCTTGATTTATATAAGGTTTGCTTAAGCCATTAACAACTGCTACAGAATCCTATCTGCATTTACTTTTCCAAATTTCTGGATATACAGTTAAAATAAGGAAAACAGATGGTCGACCAAGTGATTACTGGAAAATTGATGTATACAACCCAAACTTCTAAGAATTCAGAAGAAAAGAGAATTTTTGACTAAACAATAACATCTCTGTCATGCTGAATTAGGGGCAAAGTCTTTATTTCCATCTTGGTTTTACACGCTTGTAAAGCCTAAAATACACGGTGGGCGCCAAGCACATCTGTCAGATTGCTCCTACTCTCATTCTCTTTTAACGTTACACAAAATCCTTTGTGTGGATAGGACAGAATGTTACCAGAACTGATCTGTGGTTTATTCATTTGTAAAATCAAAACTTGATTAGAATTTTTATTCTGAAAGCCCCCTATAATATAAATTTAAATTAAGTCACTAGTCGACCCAAAATGCAGGTTAAATTAGGAGAAAAACCTCCTTTTCCTTCCTTCCTTCTCCCTTTTGTAAATTCTCCAATTATTCTAGAGAGGAAGAGTCAAATTTCTAGTCCATGGCTAGGAAGATGGCAGGGAGAACAAGCCCACAAGGAAGAGGCAAGTTCACCTAACAGCTCTTTGGTGAGTCCCCAAGAAGGGCCTGTCCCCTAACAAACACACATGCATACACAGCTTGAAAATAAATAGTTCTGACTGCATAACTGCTCTAAGGACACTATGAACAGAACTTCCTAAAAACAGAAAGTTACTAAAATGATAATTATGTTAATAAGGCACATTGTGGAATTTTCTTATCAGGGACAACCTTACTCAAAGGAAGATGCTGATGGAGTTGACTGTGTCCTATAATTAATACCCAGAAGTTCAGAACAGGCTTCGGGAACTCATCTGCAATATAGGGGATCTAGAAATAGATGTAGAATATACACACAATTTATACTACCGGGGCCTTTACGCCCTTCTTCAAGGCTTCTGTGAGCCCACTCGAAGCACTGACAGTGCCCTTTCCTCCCGATCTCAAGTCCAGGAAGAGCTCTGTCTCTTCTCAGTTTAGAAGACACATTACCTGTAGGGGTTTGAGTTGGGGGCAAGTAACTCAATGATGTGTACTTCCTTGTCCTGGGGCTGGCTGGACATCACACACCCTTCTGCTGCTTTGGGCTGCAGGTACTCAGCAAGGTAGTTGAGCGAGAGAAAATTCTTGCCTATGTTGCATGTGGGAGGGAACACTTGATCTGAAAGGAGAGCAGCACAGGGCAATCTTTCAGACCACTGAGATGTGTAACAACCATACTCAAAGGAGAGAGGGTGCTGGTGGAACTGAGCAAGTGCAGCACGCAGGGAACCACGACCCCCCGGAAAAGCCTTGGTCTGCACCCCCCTCGGCCATGGCCCTGAAATGTCCCCCCTCATCATCACCAGTGAGCTCCTTGTCCATTTCTTCTGACCCATCTTTCACATCTTTCATTGTTCCTCCTCCTCCTTGGCTTATTCTGTAAAAACCAGTAGTCCTCAATCTTCGGTGCATGTCAGAATGTACCTGCTTGGACCCCAGCTCAGAGAATCTGATTCAGAACATCCAGGTGGGGCTCAGACACCTTTCCTTTTTGAAAAGTTCCCTAGTGGATTCCAATATAAACCGAGGCTAAGAACTTCAGCTCCTTCCTCAACCTTCCTCTTGTCTCCCATTTTTCCCAGATGATCTCAGTCACTCCCACAGCTTCAACATGTAGTTAGATCATGACCCCATTTCTGAGCTGTAGACATGTACCACCATCTGTCTACCAAGTACCTCCCACCTAAAAACCCGATAGGTATGCATGTCATAGTCAGCATACTCAATACTGTCATCTAGCCTGTCCCAAGTAGACTCCTCCTTAGATATTTACTGTTTCAATTAATGGGAGAACCAGCTAATTAATTCTCTGGCCCACTATATGGAATCATTATTCCTTTATATTTACTCCTCATAGCACTTTATACCCTGAAGATTGAACATAGGAGTTTGGGGAAAACAAAGACAGCAGACTCACTCTTCCTCACAATCTTGACCCAGATGACTAATTTTTTTCTTTCTTTCTTCCCCTCCCCCCCAAACAGAGTCTCATTCTGTCCCCCTGGGTAGAGTGCCGTGGCGTCATAGCTCACAGCGACCTCAAACTCTTGGGCTTTCACAATCCTCTTGCCTCAGCCTCCCGAGTAGCTTGGATTATAGGCCTGGGCCACTATGCCCGGCTAGTGAGACAACTGATATTTATGTGGCCCGTTACAGTTCACAAGGCATCCTTGCGAACATTATCTCATAGTGCTGAGGGTTGCTCACCACCTCTACCTGGGAGAGTGATGCAGGTACCGAGGTCTGAAGACGACCCCCCAACGGCACATGCCATTTCCACCACTCTGCGGCTGATGGGATTTCCATCCAGTGGTTTAAATGTTTAAACATAACTTGAAAGAAACTGCTGGCAGTGTGACAGCTGGGACCAGTGTCAAGGAAGTTCTAGGTGTAGCAAGCTTTTTTCAGGAAGGGTAATTAATCAGAGGCCTGGCACTACAATAAAACAACTTCTGCCTTTCAAATTCACATAAAGTCTCACTCAGGAATAAGAAATCCGGCAGCCCAGGAGGGCCCTAGGTTGAGCTGGTACTGCCTCCTCAGGCCCCAACTTGCACACACACTGGGCAAGGTAGCTCTGGCCACCACAGCACCCCCAGTGCCACCCCTAAAGCAGAGGGCACCAAGGCAGCTCGCAAGGCAGCTCGCAAGGCCCCTGCTGGTAGGCTCACTTCCAGAGAATGTTGGCCTGGCATTCTGCAGGCTTCTGTAAAACCCCGAGAGAAAAGCCCAAAGCTCCAGCTACTCAGGCTGCAAGAGCAGCCTCCTTCCACACCTGCTGAGGGCTTTGCCAGATGAGCAAATGAGCAGATGAGGTATGCACACCGCGCAGCTGTGGCCTGTGACGCCTCCCCCAGATCACAGGATGGAAAACGATACTGAAGTGGCAGAGCTGAAATTTAATTAAGGAGATGTGTGCCTGGGCCAGGGACAGGCCAGTCTGCAACTGAAGAGACCAGGCCCCTCCTGGGACCGTGGCCTGCATATCCAGTTCATATGTATGCCTGAAGTGTATCTGGAATGTACCAGACATACAGTACAGGTTTCCAAAAGTAACAAACAATGATGTAAGATTTGAGACAAATAACAAAAGATTCACCCACTGTTAAGCCACGAGGAAAGGCTGTTTTTAAGGGCTAGTCCCAGATGCTATAGTCTCTAAGCTGAAGGAGCTGATCACTTTCCGCTGTGTGTGTGGTTCCCCTCCTCATGACTGTCCTCATGTCTGGCACCAGAACTTACACCCACTGCCAAGCAGAGAGGAAACCACACAGGGGAATCCCTGGGTAGGAACCTGGCAACTTTGGGGGAGAAAAGTCACATGCTTATTTGTATTTCAGAAAAAAAAATTGACCAATGACTTGAGACCCGAATGATATACTTTGAGAGCAAGAATGAAACCTAAAGTAACCCAACACCTCGTTTTGCTGCCAGGGAAATCAGGACTGTAGGGGTAAATCGGTATCCCGTGAAGCCTCACAGTTAATAAGGCCAGTTGCAGTAACAACAAACTCCTCCATTCTCCTCCAGGAACACAGGCTGGAGCAGTTCTCACCTGTCAGCAGGCTGTGAAAATGCCTGGAGGGCGCGCATAAACCAACTGCTGGATCCCGCCCCTGGAATTTAGCTGGTCTGGGCTGGGCCTGAGAGCAGGCATTTCTAACAGGTCCCCAGGTGATGCTGGTGGGGCGGGAGTCTCACTCTGAGAACCATTAGGATTGGAGCCGGAGAGGGCTTAGGGCCTGGAATCCCTGGGAACTAGGAGGAGTGGTTGCTGTGGCTTGCTCACGGTAGTCTGGCCTGCGGTGAGAAATGACATCCCCTTCCTTGTTCAGTGACCCACCCAAGGAACTCTACTTTCCCCAACTACCATCTTCATGGTGTGGCCCAGTGCCTCATCCCCATTGGTGGCTACAGTCAGGTTTCACGGTGTTATGAAGGAGTTAACCAATTTTCACTAGACTAGACACCAGGCCCTAAGTTCACGTCCAGTTAAGTGACAACCCCTTGCTCTCAGGGCAGGTGACTGCTGCACACAGAAGCTTGTGCACTGTCACGAGAACAGAGTCCAACATTCTGAATGTTATTATAACAAATTTTCTTATTCTAACAAATTCCAAGGGGTAATCAACATTCTTTCATGCTACTAGAAATCTACTTCAGAAATGCAGCCCACTGGCCAGGGCTTAGAATCTTTATTAAAAAAGATTTTTCATTTTGTCTCAATAGGATTTGACCTCTGAAGTTAACCACATGGCTACCATGAGAGGGCTGCAACAAACTTAAACTTTTTGAGCCTATATCTCATCT
Source organism: Loris lydekkerianus (assembly GCA_963574355.1). NCBI lineage: Eukaryota > Metazoa > Chordata > Mammalia > Primates > Lorisidae > Loris > Loris lydekkerianus. The sequence goes on from CAUYPK010163345.1 coordinate 53,507, forward strand.
AAAACCCCTTCTCTCTACCCCAATTAGACAAGTCTTCTCATCCAGGCAGCCCACTTTCAATTTTACGTTTATGCTTATTTGGCTAAGATTTAAGGATAGCGTCAAGCAAAAAGCATTAGGCTCAAAAGTCAGGAAACCTGGGGTGAGTTCTGGCTTCGCCACTTGCTAGCAACGTGGACTTGAGCAAGTTCATTTAGCCTTCCACGAAGCCCTCTGTAAAATGGCAGAAATGACATCTTCCTCTTGGGATTACTGTGGGGTTAAGTGGGGTGGGTGTGAAGGCCCTTGCTATGGCTTCCGTACACAGCACATTTCCTGACGTGAGTATCCACCTTTGCAACATCTGTCTCACACATGCTTTTATTTTTTCACTTTTTTAAGAGATATACGGTCTTGCTCTGTCACCCAGGCTACAGTGCAGCGGCACAGTCATACCTCAGTGCAGCCTCAATTCCCTAAGTAGCTAGGACTGGAGGCACACACCATAAAACGCCCAGCTAATTTTTAACTTATTGTAGTGATGAGATCTTGCTATGTTGCCCAGGCTGATCTCAAACTTCTGGTCCCAGGTGATCCTCCCACATCATCTTCCCCAAGTGCTGAGATTATAGATGTGAGCCACCATGCCTGGCTCATCTCAAGAGCTGAGATCATGCACTCAATAAGCCATCCTTCCTTGCCGTGCTGTCTGTGGAGGAGGTGATCCAGGCTGTAGACTCAGACAGAAAGCAGCTAGATGAGGAGACCTGAAATGTCACACAGTCACCTGACTAAAACAAGAACCCATTCACGAGGGCTGTTATTTCCTCAAAACTTATGGGGGTGCCAAAAATGTTCAACTAAAAATAAAGATGAAAACAGTTTATTTAAAAAAAAAAAATAGGCTTTCAAAATTGAGTCACTGGATATTTATAACCCTTTTCAAGGCAAGGAAATTGAAATGGGTAATCCCTTACTAAGGCCATACAGTTCTTTTCTCCAATAATTTGTCCATCAAAGGCATTAGTACTAAAAACACATTTAAGCTGGGTACAGTGGCACCATAGTCCAATACTCAAAAGGCTGAGGTAGAAGGATGAAGTGGGAGGATGACTTAAGGCCTGGAGTTCAAGGTATGCCCATGCCTGTGAACAGCCACTCCACTCTAGCCTGGGCAACAGAGCAAGACCCCATTGCTCTTTAAAAAATAAATAATATATATTTTTAAAAATTTTTCCTCTGCCATTATACAAAATGTAAATAACTGAGGTCTCAACCTCAGAAACTGATGGAGACTTCAAACATTTGCAGAATAATAGTAAGGGGAAGAGCCAGCTGTTGACCTATAATGCTAACTCCTCCTCCATTTCATCAGGTGTCACCTCCTTTCCCACACTCTCACCTTCTCATCCCCACTGGCTTCTTACAACTTCTGTTCCACAACTTCTGTGTGTGGATGTTTTCTGAATCTTCTCTCTCCACCATGCCACTCCCCATTGCTCACTTGGCTGTCACCAAGCCTGTTTCTTCAGAATGAGAAAAGGACAAAGAGGACCTACGGGAGAGTGGCCCCCGTGATCCCTCAGGTCTCTGACAGCTCTACCATTCTGTAATTCCTTGCCCTAACCATCTGGTCTCAGAAAAGAAAACAGTTGACTGTTGTTAATCCATCATTAACAGAAGCCACATAAAATTTACCTTCCCCCACTTTAATATAAATGTTTCTTGCTATCTTGAGTTCCGTGAATGAAGTAACTGCTCCATACTCCTTTCGGGCCCAATTTAGCAGATGTTCGTTTCCATGGGGAAAGTTCCTTTCTTCTGTCTCTGCTGTCAGGGAGAAGTTTCCTGATGAAAACTGGACCACAGAACCCTCAGACACCTAGAGGAAATAAAATCACACATTTAACATGGTGCAGTCACCAGGAGCTGAATTATATAACTAGAGAAAATACTTCTTGGACAACTATTGGGTATCTTTCAATCAACCTTCTTCCCTGCTGATTCAAGAAATAATCCAAGCCTGTTCCTCCCACATAGTGGCAAAACTACCAAATGTAAAATGTCCTTCTGAACTGTAAAAGAATTTTGTGATGACAGACTGCATTGTACATTGTCAGTAATCAGAAGAATCACCACTGCTATTTTCCAGATAACTCAATTGAAGGCCAGCCTTCCAAGTAATGCATTTCAGGTCAATCGAGAAGCCTTGGAGAGTGTTCTCGTGAGCTTATATTGGGCTTCACAGCCAAGACAAGCGACCCCAAAAGTCCTCCCAGTGTCTGAACATGACTCCCAGGTCTTCCACATCTGCTGACACAATCACTGCAACCGAGACTCAGTGAGCCCTCTCTGTGTATGTCCTCCTGAGCACTGTGATAAGAAGGCCTAAGGTGGCCGGTCTTCTACCACATTACCCTATTCCAGCGAGATCCATGTGTATAAGTTTATTTTGTAAGACACCCAAATTCCCATAGATAATGAAGTCAAGAGGCTGTTAAATAAATCTTAATAAAACTTTCAGGATGATTTACGCAAATGCCATGTTTTTGCCGGATGTATTTAGA
>CAUYPK010163348.1:0-43600 GCA_963574355.1 Loris lydekkerianus
CAAGGCCCGGCCTGAAACTGCCTCTACCTAGATACAGCCAATGTGGTACCATGCCACTGGCCCGACCCTGTCACTCATCTCTTCCCCCGCCTTCTTTCCCTGCCCCTTCTCCACAATAAAAAAAATAAATAAATAAATAAATAAAAATAAAAAAAAAAAAAAAAAAAAAAAAATTTTTGAAGAAAAAAAAAATGAAAAAAAAAAAATAAAAATAAAAAATAAAAAATAAAAATAAGGTATACAGAAAATGAGAGACTTATACTACTGGAATACACCTAGTGGTAGATAGGGAAGGAGAAAATGACAGATATTATAAAAAGAAAATTAAAAATGAAAATCAATACAATAGAACCTTTGTAAATAGACCACTGAGGGATAGTAACAAACTGGTCAAAAGCAGCCAGGCATGGTAGCTCACTCCTGTAATCCTAGCCCTCTGGGAGGCGGAGGCAGGTGGTTTGCTTGAGCTCAGGAGTTCAAGACCAGCCTGAGCAAGAGCGAGACCCCATCTCTAAAAACAGCCTGTGGTGTGGCAGGTGCCTATAGTGCCACCTACTTGGGAGGCTAAGGCAAGAGAATTGCTTAAGCCTAAGAGTTTGAGGTTACTATGAGCTATGAGTCCACAGCACCCTACCGAGCATAACAAAGTGAGATTCTGTCTCAAAAAACAAAACAACAACAACAACAAAAAAAAAAAAGGTCAAAGTAAGGAACTAGGCCTTCTGTACTGATATGTACACATAGGGCATGTCCAGTCTATAAAAATTAGGTCAACTCATGGAGGTGGTCAATGTAGGGATGTGGGCAACTATGAAGGTTCTACTACATTAAAAAAAAAAAACTTTCATGGAAACTAAAACACAATACCACAAGCTACATTAAATAATCTTAAACAGTCATTTGGTAACATGCAAAAAATACTGTGAATCAGAAAAATAACCCAGAACAGAGGTGGACAAAGAACAAAAAGATCAAGTTTGTCAAATCAGGAGATATTGAAGAAAAAAAAAAAATAGTGTGTGTGGGGGGGGAAGAACTAAGTTGCAAGATGTCCAAAGGGAAAGATACTTTATTTAAAATATAATAACTGATATTGGGGAAAGAATTTAAAACAGCCAAGAAAATAAAAATTAAGCAAGCAGTAAGAAGGATCAAAGAGGAAGTGGTGGATACCGAGGGAGAGATACAACATATACTGCAATCCCCGAATAAGAAAATTATGGAACAGATGCACTATTCAAAACTGTAATACAAGAAAACTCTCTAGAAATAAATCTTGGGTCTGCACTAAAAAGGGTCTTCCATGAACCTAGGAAAATTTATATGGAATGGCCAAGTCTGAAGTATAGCTTAGAAAATCAATTAGATCTGAAAGAAAAAAAAAATCCTTTGGGTATCAGGCAAAAAGGACATTAGAAAAGTCACTCGCCTGCAAGTAACTACTGGACAAAAACTACGAAACGCTGAAAGTAATTTATGAAGTTCAGAGTTTTGTTACTATTATTTTGTTTTTAAGCACTTCTTTGCTTTCGAGAACAGGTTGCTCCGAGTTCATGTTTATATATTTACTGGCCCAGTGCTGGAATCCGATTCTTTACTCATCTTGGAAGCGAGAAACACGCTGCGCCAGCGCAAAGACTGGGGAGCGCCCGCGAGTCTCGAACCTGTTCTGCCGCGTGCAGAGGATTGTGCTAAACTACGCATTGTCGAAGGAACCGCTGAGGAAGACGTGCGTCACAAACGGTGACTCACGAGAGGAGCGTTCCGACGTGACTCAGCGCCGAGGACCGTCCAGTTGGATTCCCCGGAGATGACCTGAGGGCGCCTATGTGGGGCGCCGCCGGGAGGACCCAGGCTTCCCCTTCCCTGGGGCGCGCTCTTCTGCGGTAGTGGCGCGGCAGGTTCTCTGCTGGGCGGTCACTGGGTCCACAGAGGGACGCCTGCTCCAACCTCCGTGCTCCCCAACAACCGCACAGGGTCCCATCAGCTTTCACAGCTAGTGCCTGGAGCAGGGAAAGGAAGGTGTAAATTGTATTTCAGACCTTTATCTTGAAACTTAGCAGCTAAACAAGATAAACTTCTCCCTGGTGTTACGTAATTCTAAAAATCACTTCCTCTGTGCCATTTTAAAAAATTATTTCAATGTTAAACACCATGAGAACATCTATTCCTTTTATATACTCTGTAGACAGCTAACCCTTCTCCTACCCAAATTCCTACTTTTCTCTGGTTAGCCTCTGTCAGTATTTCAGTGTGTATTCTGGTCCTTTTCCTCAATCTATATATGTAACTATGTATACAACATAGTTTTAACAATGGCGGGGCGCAGTTTGCTGGGAATCCAGTTGTTGGGTGTTTACTTAACAGTTTGTCTTGGACACCCTTTCTCTCAGGACATACAGACCTAATATCTATCTATCTATCTATCTATCTCTCTCTCTCTCTCTCTCTCTCTCTCTCTCTCTCTATATATATATATATATATATATATGGAGTGAACTGGACTTATTTTTTAAATAAATAATACACACACACACACACATATGGCTGTGTTATATTCAAGTATAAATGTACTAGCTTTAAGTTTCATTATCATACATAAAGCTTCAGTTAATGTCCCTGTACACATCTGGGCTGGGTGCCATGGATAATGCCTGTAATCCCAGTACTTGAGAAGCGGAGGTGGGTGGATTGCTTGAGCTTAGAAGTTAAAGACCAGCCTGAGCAAGAGCGAGACCCCATCTCTAAAAAAATAGCCTGGCGTTGTGGTGGGCGCCTGTAGCCCCCAGCTACTGGGGAGGCTGCAGCAAGAGAAGCGCTTAAGCCCAAGAGTTTGAGGTTGCTGTGAGCTGTGAGCCATAGAACTCTACCAAGGGTGACAAAGTGAGACTCTGTCTCAAAAAAAAAAGAAAAGAAAAGAAAAGAAAAAATCCTTGTACATATATGTACACATACACAAATGTGTTTTTAGGACAGATGCTTATAAGCAGCAGCTTTGTGGTGTTAAATAATACACATTTAATTTTTGCAGGAAGTTATGGGTTATACAAGAGGCCCTAAGGGTGCCTGAAGCCACAGGGTCATCTTTGGTTCTCTCAGTACTTTAAAAGGCAATTCCACCAGAATGTGAGGCCAGGAAGTCTGAGACCTTGATGCCTTACCCCAGAAGATACTTTCCATGCCCATAACATGCTCACCACCTAAGCACTCACTGAATGAGCACATGCAGGGCAGTCGCAGAGATATTCCTCAGCCAGAATGCAAAATTTCCATGGGTTTTAGAAAGACCTCAAACATCAAAGACATTTCTCTTCCAGAGACTTTTGGGTTATGTGGGATTACTCTGGACTCCTGGATTTTCTTCTCATCTCCTTCCCCTCTTTTCCCTAAGCCACCACTTGATCACCTGCAGATAGCCATTAACTTGACAGGTCCTTTGGAGACTCACATCAATTGCTAGTTGCAAGAGAGTTTAGAGAACCTGGAATTCAGAATTACTTTTTAACGGAAGTGATCAGAGGTAAGATTTCACTGTACAAAGAGGGAGACAAATCATCTGAAGCCAAGGTGAATCAGATGGTTTCCTAAAGAATGAATATTGAACCATGGAAGGAATTTACCTCAGTGGAACCTTCTCCAGCCTGCCTTGAAAGGGGTGTTAAGTCTAGGCTATGATAGAAAAATAACTCCTGGCGAATTTCCAGACTGCAAGCTTTAAAAATAAATAAGTCCAGTTCACTCCCTAAGATAAATGAAAAAGTACTAATTGATTTCTTGCTTCTAGTTCATTCCCAGTTTCTTGCTTGGCTAACTCCTGGGCCTGGGAAACAAACCGATTGTCCCCAAATTGACCTTTAAACAATATCAGATGTATGAGTACTGAGACAAAGATATATGGAGGAAAAGTACTGAAACGAACATATATAAGGGAAACTATTAAAGCAAAGGTATATGAGAAAATATTAAAACAAAGCTGTATGACATATGGCTAATTAACTGCAAAATTCTGCTTCTGTACAATGCTTGCTTGCTACCCAACCCGAATGCAACTGGACAGCCTGAGTGCTATCCAGGATGCAGACTAAGCATTAAAAACCTGACTCCTTAAGCACTCGGGGCTGCTATCAGAAACCCCAGGTTGGGACACTGAGGCAGTCACTGGCTGGCTCTTCAATAAAAAGACTCTGCTGTAAATTTGGCTTGTTTGGCAGTGTGGTCTTTGTGGAACTCCTGGGCACAACAGGGCTAACAAAAAGACCCAGTCAACTAGGATAGTATCTTACCCAAGGATCTGGAGTGCACATGATCTTGATAAAGTAAGCACTCACTAATATGCCCCCAATTGGCAAAACAAACAAACAAAAAAAAAAACTACGTCTAAAACTTTGAGCCAGGCCTTGAATAAATGGATGAAGATGTAGTCAAAGATCTTCATCCCACTGGCAAGATTCAGCATCAAAAATTAATTAGGTAGGGTGGCGCCTGTGGCTCAGAGGAGTAGGGCACTGGCCCCATATACCAGAGGTGGTGGGTTCAAACCCAGCCCCAGCCAAAAACTGCAAAAAATTAATTAATTAATTAATTAAATAAAATTAGGTTAAAGACATGCCTGACAGCAAGGGACTTTTGTACAGAAGTCCAAAGGGAAGTATGTGGTGCTTGTGGGACCCACAATGGTTCTGCCGCTGCAGAGAGGTATGCGAGGAGCCAGATGGGGCAGAGAATGGAAAGAAGCTATATAGGCCGGGCACCTTGGCTTGGTTCTGTAATCCTAGACTTCCGGGAAGCCAAAACAGGTGGACTTCTTCAGCTCAGGAGTTCAAGACCAGCCAGAGCAAAAGCAAGACCCCCATCTCTACTAAAAAGAGAAAAACTGAGTGTTGTGGTGGGCACTTGTAGTCCCAGCTACTCAGGAGGCTGAGGCAAGAGGATTGCTCGAGCCCAAGAGTTTAATGTTGCTGTGAGCTATGATGCCAGGGCACTGTACCCAGGGGGACAGAGTGAGACTCTGTGAAAGAAAGAAAGAGAGAGAAAAGAAAGAAAGCAATCAAGCCATATGACGGCAGCCTCATTAACTCAAATAGATCCCTTTTTCCAGTGAAGTAGTTATAGTATTTGTCTGCTTCAAGTTTATGTGACTATAGTTCAGGGGTGTGTGTGTGAGAGAGAGAGAGACAGACTCTATTGGTGTTTTCTTCTACATGCCTTCAACCAGGCACAGTACCTGATCCAGGGGATATCAGATTTTGTGGGGGTTTGTTTATTTAGATGGCATCTGTCTGTGCTGTCTAATTCTCAAGTTAGACTGATGCCAGGGACTTGGTCTCTCCCAGGGGACACAGACATTTTTAGTTATTACAACTGTGGAAGGGGGTGCTCCTGGCAGCTAACAGGCACAGGTCAGGGATGCTACTAACCATCCTACGACACACAGCCTTGACCCCACGGCAAAGAATTATCCAGCTCCAAATGTCAAAATGTCTCGTGCTAAGATTGAGTAACCCTGTGCCTAGCCCAATGGTGGATAGGAAGAAAACCACCAAGTTTGACCCTGAACTGTGCTGTCCTAAAAACAGATCAAAGGAAGCTAAAATTATAGGAGTAGTTTTGTCCAAACTCTTCTGCACACAGATCCCATATGATAGGAAAACCCACGCATGCTGAAAGAACCCGGGCAAAAATAAAACTAAATGAAAAGTGACAGGGATCAAATAGGAGGAAAAAGAAGAAAACGTTCTATATGGAAATCCTCAGCCTGGGCTTGGCTCCTGTAGCTCAAGCGGCTAAGGCACCAGCCACATACACCAGAGCTGGTGGGTTCGAATCCAGCCCGGGCCTGCCAAACTACAATGACAACTACAACCAAAAATAGCCAGGCATTGTGGCAAGCTCTTGTAGTCCCACTACTTGGAAGGCTGAGGTAAGAGAATTGCTTAAGCCCAGGAGTTGGAGGTTGCTGTGAGCTGTGACTCTACGGCACTCTACCCAGGGCGACAACTTGAGGCTTTGTCTCAAAAAAAAAAAGAAAAGAAAAGAAAGAAAGGCAATCCTCAGCTGGAGAAGGAACAACTTATATACAGAGAAGAATATGGAATATTCCCACCAAATGTGACACAAGCAACTACGGGCAATATTAAATTCCAGAGCTAGCAAAGCAGAAGCCCTGAGTGTCTTGCAGCACTTTCCCTCACCCCACTTCTAATTTTGGCCTCCTTTGTGGTCAGCTGATTAGTAATCTTCATTACACCTACAAAATCCCTCTAATATAGATCTCATGTACATACACCAGAGACTTGAAATCTTACCTCTGTGTATATATACACACATATATCCCGTGTACATGGACCCTACGATCCACCAATTCCACTTCTAGGTATATACCCAACTAAAATTATGTATGTACGTTATCATCACCAAAGACATGTAGTACAGTGCTCATAGCAGTGCTAGTCATACGGCCAAAAATGCCGAAACTATTCAATGCTGTGCAACAGAATAGTGGTTATGTTTGCTCAGTGGAATTCTATATAGCAGTTAAGAATGAAAAATAATATAGATGAATCTTATAAACGTAAGGTTGAACTGAAGAAGTCAGATACCTAGGATACTTACCATTTATAAAAAGTACAAAATCAGGCAAAACTTACCTTATGGAAGGAAGCACAGAGGGCCCATTTGGAATGGGGATAATATTGTCTTGATCTAGCTGCATCTGATTTGTGAAAATGATCCAACTATATATTTATTTGTATTGATTTTTTTTTAATTTTTTAATTGAATAAAATTAATATGAGGGTACAATTTTTAGGTTACATTGTTCTCAATTCCAGCATAAAAAGTTCCATTTGTGGAAGAGCCCCCAGCCAGGGGGCGCGTTATGCACCCTCAAAATGTGCACATTAGGTGGGATTCCTCCCTTCTTCCCCCCCTCCTTTTGCCAAACGTCCACCCCTCTCCCCCCTCCCTCTACCCCTGAACTGGACTATATTAGTGTTTTATTGTTCTTATGTGTGTCAATATTTTAAATTACTGCTTCATAAGAATCTTAGAAAATCAAAAAAAGAATATAAACTACTAGAAATAATAGAATTCTATGAAATTATCAAGATGGCTGAAAGTAAAATTGATACATAATCAATTACATTTTTATACAGCAGCAACAAACAACTAGAAAAGAGATGTGAATTACAAAAGGTGGTGCATATTTGCCCTTCTTGTGATGAGGATTTACTAAATAAGAGAGTGTGACACTAATAAAGAAAAGATAAAGTAACCAGCGGAATAGAACAGAGAGTCAGAGAAGACCCATAAGTATGTGGAACTTTGGCATATGACAAAGAAAAAATATCACATTGGGGGGAAAGATTTGTGACTATTTGGAAAATGAAATTGGGGAAAAATATGGAAAGAAAGAAAATTGTATCCCTAACTCTCTCTTATAAAGAAATAAAATTGTTAAATGAGTTAACAACAAGGCTTTACAATACTATAGAATATATGTGAATATCTTATAGACTTTGGAATGCAAAAGGATTTTTTATGTAAGACATATACACAAAAAGCACAAACTCAGAAAAGATTGAAAAATCTGACCATATTAAAATGAAAAACTTGTATCAAAAACGTCTTAAATATTACACCTCAAAGTTTCCCAGTCCAAGTCAGAAAAAAGTGTGAGATAGGTTCATCTTATTTTAACTTCACAAAAATTTACAAAATATTTTAGTAAATGCATGCACAAAAATTAATGAACAGGGAACTAAACGAGAAAGTAATAAAAACAAATGAGGTTCTTTGAAACTTTTAATAATATCTCCATATTTTTGGTAAGACTTATCAAGAAAAAATGCAAACACAGATTGAAAGAGATGTAAAAAAAAAAAAAATCACCCAATAGAACTAAGTTAAGTACAATAAGGGAAAACTACAAAAGAGAGCCATTATTCTTATCTACTAGGGTAGGAGGGCCATTTCTCATATCTTAAGAGATGTATACTACAGCATTGTTTTTAAGTGCTCCCATCTCCTTTTGTACTCATCTGCGCAGCAAAGTCTCTCTTGAAATATAGAGAACACATTTCAAGTAAATATTTTCATGAGTTCATTTATTCAAAAATTACTTTGGGGTCTCTATGTCAGCCTCCATCTCAATGTCTGGCACAGAGATGAAAAGAATTTCAGAGGACAAAAGACTAGAAAAGAGGGAAGAGGCTAAGGACAATGTCAGAGGAGAAGCAGCTATTTGAGAGTGAGCAGAGGCCTTCCATCTGGTGTCATGAGAAAGATGGCAATGATGCGAGGCTTGATGGAATTAATAGGCCTCACACTCCAAGAGATCTATATGCCCTCAGTCACTTGCCTGCTTTCTTACTTTGCTAGTTGGACTGGAAATCCTTGAAGGTAACTTGAGTAGACATGGGATGCTCTGTACAGAACCTGTCTTCTGGGACAAGAGCTAGCTCACAAACTGGATACTGCCTTTGGCTTCAGGAAACTGCCTCATCTATGGTCAGAGGACACCAGGTCAAGGACTGGCTCAAGTGGAGCACAAAGACTGGGGCATCTTACCTTGTTGGGGACAACTTTGAGACACCATCCTATTTCCAGAGCTCCCTGTTGAAATAGCTGAGGCCTCAGTTGCAACCACATTGTGGGTCATGGATCTTGTCTTTCTCTAGGCTCTACAGGTGTATTTTCTAAGAGGACTCCCCAGTAAACCAGAACTCCACTTTCTCTCTCTCTCTCTCAGTATGTTTGCAGGGAACTGACTCTAAGATAAAAATTTAAAAGCCCTTTTTAGCATTCTCCCCTAGAGCCCAGGAAAATCATTCTTTACTTTTTTAGAGGCTATGAATCTCTTTGACAATACATGAAAACTAAGGACACTTTTCTCAAAAAAATACAGACAAATGTGTACTTTCACATTGTTTTAGAGGTTGTTCCCTCCCCACCCCAGCCTCCTCTTTACTGCCCTCCTCAAACTTTACCACCCATTAAAAGCCTCAAGTAGCTCTTTGTGCATAATCACAAGATTAGCCACCATTTACTGAGCACTTCCTCTCTGTAAGACCCTACACTAAGTGCTTTATCTTCATAGTGCCTTTGATCATGGCATAACATGGCAGTTTAGTTACTAACCATCTTCCTTTTATAGGTTTAATGGTTTGCCTAAAATAACATAGCCAATAATTAGCAGATACTGGAATAAAATCCCAATTTGTTTGTAAAGGTTGTGTTTTGAATAAATGAAAGAGAAGATCCTTGAAAGACACCTAAAGAGAAGTGTCAACAGTTGGGATTTAAACTCAGGTTTAACCCTAGAGCTAGTGTCAACTGGCTTAAAGTGTCATATTACCCATGAGAAGGAAAGTTTATTTTGCTCCATTTCTGCCTTTTGCAGTTCCTCTGTCATTTATGTTTGCCTCTACAACGATTTTCAATCTTGCCCTGGAGAACTAGACCGCAGCTCCACCCACAAAGGGGCTGCACATTGCTTTCAGTACTTGGGTGCCGCGCCCAGCATTTCCCGCCCACGGAGGGGCGGTGCGTTTAGACTTTCGTACAACATGGCGGCACGCATTCAGCCAGGCCGCTGGTTCTGACGCAACTTCCTGGCCTGCGCAGTCACGTTTGACCTTTAAACTCGCCATTTCTTTCTTCTTCCTCTTCCGGGGACGCTGTCTAGAGGTATGGCAGCTAATTTTTTTTTCTCATCTCTAGTCACTTTACAATCGGCTGCCATCTGAGATGTTGCAGGAGCCGAGAGCCCTCAGAACGGTTGTTTGAGCTGGCGTAGGGATAAAAAAAAGTAGGAGGGAGATTGGTGGTGAGCAAGTTTCCTTTTTTTAGCTTTGGAAACCCCTCGATCGATCCTGACTGCACTTCCGAAACCGTGAGTGGCCGGAGCTGACCGCCCCGGGCTTTGCCGCCTTCAAAATGCAGCGTTGGGAGGCAGAAATGTGTTGTAGTCTGGGTGGTTGACAGAAAATCGCCGAACATTTTCACATCTTATACCCACGTTATAAAACCGCGCTGGTAGATGTTCTCAGGGTTTGGAAGGGCATGGGGCCGCCAAGTTCGGGGGGTGGTTTCACTATTGATATCAGTTTTCAAGGCCCATGGCAAGGAAGAGAAAACTGTGTTTGGGAGGAGTTTTGAGTCTTGGTTTTGGAGTCGGCAAACGGGATAGTGACTTTCCAGGTTGCTCGTGTTGGCCTTAACGTCTCAAATCTGATGTTTGATAGTTCTTTAATATAACGTTAGAAGCTTGTGACGACAAATGAAGGTTTTTTTTTTCTTTTAAGTAACAAAATTCTGTTAGGAAGCAACCTGTTATGAAGTGGTTACGAGGCTTGAAAAGAAAGATGAGATTGGTTCAAATCTTATTTGTGTTTAATGTTACTTTGGGTAGTTCACTTAAAATCGAAGTTGCTTATATGCGTTATCTGGATGAGCGATTTGTTAAATAACATTATCAAATGTTTTTGTCCAGTTGATAGGCAGGGGGTAAAAGCTGGTAATCTAAAGGTGTTGTTCCAATAAAGCTCGTATCAGAAAATACTTTTCCTTGGCTCATATGCTACTTTGGAGCAAAACATAAAACCCTGATCTATGTGGCAGGCACTGTGTTGTGTTGGGCAGCTTTTGTAATAAAATCCTATTAACAGCTATATAAAAGTCAGAAATCCCACTTCAGTTCTGTATATTCCCACTAAGCAACATAGGTTAAAGTTCAACTTCAGAGCTCAGTTCTTGTGCTTTGGGTAAGGCCATATTTATCCAAACTGCTGGGTGGTGGCATTTAATCTGGACACCATTCCCAACAAAATCAGACTGTAAGGAGCCTGGTAGTCGGTTTTAATGAAGTGTCATACTTTCACACTTGGTTAACATCAGGAAAACTAACATTCATTGCCTTTTATGTTCAGTCACTTGTAAATATAAGTTAAAACGTGGAATGTTTTAAGACAACATAAGGGGTTTTATATAAGAATGTATATGTGGATGTTGTATTGATTACATGATGCTGTTTAGAGGTTTGGATTATTTTTACAATGAAACAACTTGATTTTATTCCATTCTTAATTTAGGCACTCAAAATGGTGCAGCGGTTGACATACCGTCGTAGGCTTTCCTACAATACAGCTTCTAACAAAACCAGGCTGTAAGTATTTCTGAAATTTAAAATACATATTGTCGTTATTCATTTACCTTACACAATGCTGACCTTTTGCCTATTTTCACTTCCTAGGTCCCGCACCCCTGGTAACAGAATTGTTTACCTTTATACCAAGAAGGTTGGGAAAGCACCAAAATCTGCATGTGGTGTGTGCCCAGGCAGACTTCGAGGGGTAAGAGTTCTTTTTGATGTTAACAGATGTCATCCATGATCCAAATCTTCCAAGAATATAGACCTACTTTTAAGCCAATGTGAGAAATGCAGCAAAATGCCTTTCACATGACTCAGTGCGCGATTTCCCTTTTACCTAGTTTACTATTTGCACTTAGTACCTTTCAGAATCTATGAAATTTTCTGTTTCTGTTAAAACATCGCAAAATAAACTAAATATTTTCCTTACTGCAGGTTCGTGCTGTGAGACCTAAAGTTCTTATGAGGTTGTCTAAAACAAAAAAACATGTCAGCAGGGCCTATGGTGGTTCCATGTGTGCTAAATGTGTTCGTGACAGGTAGGTAAAATGTTTTAATGGGCTTAAGTGAGTATGTATATGTGCATCTATCATGCTGTATACTATTAGACTGATGAAAAAGCAGCTCATTTTAAGCCGAAGTTGCATATTACAGAATCTACAGATCATTGATACAGTATAAATGAATAGATGATATTCAAATTAATACAGTCAGAATTTGGGGCATCTTTATGCTAGATGTAAAAATGATAAGAAACTTGGTTTTGTCTTAGAGCCTGTAGCTCAGTGGCTAGGGCGCCTGCCAAACAACAATGACAACTACAGCAATAAAAAAATAGCCGGGCGTTGGGGCAGGCACCCTGTATCCCAGCTACTTGGGAAGCTGATGCAAGAGAAGCACTTAAGCACCAGAGTTTGAAGTTGCTGTGAGCTGTAACACCATGGCACTGTACTGAGGGCAAAATGATAAGACTCTGTCTCAAAAAAAAAAAAAAAAGACAGAAACTTGGTTTTGTTAGGGAGGCAGGTCAGGAAATTTGTTTAAGTGGTTTGGGTATAGTTAGATGGAGAGTAGAAGCTGTTAAATCTGTAGGAATTTACAGATTCTCTGCTTGAGCAGAGAGGGTTGTAGAAGCTGATGGACAACAAAGGTAGAAAAACCAGGGTATAAAGGGCCTTACAGGATAAAAGACATTTTTAACTTAATTCTTTAAATTGTGGAAATTGATGAATTTTTAACAGAGTAAGGAATCTTGTGTGCCAGAAACTGCTGCAGGGCGGACAGTGTATTTAGTTCAACAAAACATGCTTGTTTGGAAATACGTTTTCTCTCTGTGAAGAATGAGGAAATGGCACTTAAATAAGACCTGAAGGCTGGGTGGGGGGTAGAGTATTCCAAGTAGAGGGCTGGGTTTTTTGGATGTAGCACAGGTAAGAGGAGTAGTGGACTTTGTGATGGCAACATAAAACTATCACAAATTTATCCAAAAAGAATTTCTATTCCCTAGTTTTTTGGTGAAGGAACCAAGACTTATGCTTAGGTTCACATAGTTGATAAGGAGTAGTGCTGAGATTTGGTCCAGGTTTTATTGAAATTTTTAATCTTAACCCCACTGGATATGTAAAGTTGTCTTAGGTGATTGGTTTTCACAAATTAATTGATTTAGAAGAGTAGCAATTGGAGATAAATGGATTGTGAGTCTCAAGCTAGAGGAGTTTGGCTTTTGCATATTACCCTTTGCTGAACATAATCAGATGGGCACATTTATTAAAAATACGAATTCTCAAGCCCTAGCTTCTGGGTGTTTGAATTTATATGTGCAGGATAGCCTAGAAATTAGCTATGATGCTTTGCTTTAGCTTTGTTTAAAGCAAAGACCACATGAAGACTTGGTCTTTGCTTTAAGAAAATTTAGAGAAATTTTAAGGGTGCCATTAATTTTATTTCTAATCTGATTGCATCCGAGATTTGAAGGAATTGGCGGTCTCAGGGTTTTGAGGCTAGGTTATGAAATAACCAGAAGTAGTTGTGGGAAACAGCAGGGTGGTACAGGTTTCAGAGGAAACAAGATGAGTACTTTACTTCTGGAAGTAACTTGAATTTAACTGTTAAGGAGTACCTGCTTTTCGTTAGGTCTTATGCAACAGGGTAATGGTAGTAATCAGGAAAATGTACTCCATCTCAACATTGGGGTTCAAACTCTAGAAAATCTTCTAAATTTAACCCCCATAAAATCCTGGAAAATAGGTGTGAAGCTGTTATACCTTCTTCCACACCAGAAGGTAGGTTGCCCAAGGTGATACAGGTAGTGTATGTGGTAGGGTTGGCCCCAAATAGGCTGTGGAATCTTTGCTCTTGATGAAGTTCCTCTTGTTCTAAAGTCCTTTACTCCTTACTTTTAGCTCTCAGCACATAGCCCAGCTTATGTTGTTTTTTAACTGGAAATTTTAGACAATGTGATTAAAATAGTCTAAGGCCAAGTTAAGTAATACCCTTATGTCCTGGATCCTAGTAAAGAAATTAAAGCTATCATAGTGGCAGAGTGATTTGCAGAGATGATTGACTCAGATGAAGAGAGCAGGTCTTACTGACATGGAATTCAAGAATTACCTTAATCTAAATGTCAGGGCAAGAAGGAGACCTTAGGCTGATAGGGTCCATCCATATAATTTTCGCTCTTAAATTTTACCTGTAATTTTTACACATTTCACATACTTTGCTGGGTTCTCTTGATTGCTTCACTTAGTCCTTTTATGATACTTTTCTTACTCTGTTAAAATATAAAGTCACTTTTTAAAGGCTGTTCATTTTTAATATCTTCCTTTCTAGGATCAAGCGTGCTTTCCTTATTGAGGAGCAGAAAATCGTTGTGAAAGTGTTGAAGGCACAAGCGCAGAGTCAGAAAGCTAAATAAGAAAATGAAGGTTTTTTTTTTTGAGTAATAAAAATTAAGACTGATTCCTGTGTGGGTTTTTTTGTGTTGTAAATTGTTAGTACGCACGTTTGGTTTCTTCGTGGTATTTGGGGACCCAATGGTTTATAGTCCATTTTATTTTTTCTAAGGGAAACAATTGTAGGTTAATGATAGAGTATTTTGATAGCAACTCTAGCCACTGTTGTGGAGCATAAATTTCTTTCCCTTTGTAGGCTGAGACATGGGGTATTTGAACGCTGGCCCTTTTATCTGAACCTTTCATACCACTTTGATCTTTATTGTAGGTCTCCTTTACATAACCATTTTTATAGGGCCAAAACCTTGCTCTTTAAGTTACTTGGATCCTTTTCTGTGCCATCTTTAAACTTTATTCTTTAGATCACTTCAGTTTGAAAATGGTCTCTTGGAGAGCTCAGAATTCCTTATTTAGCGAATGATTACTATATATATAAAAGCTTAGGTCAAGAGTAGTAAAATTCAAAGTCTGATTTACATTGGATTTATAATCCAGGTCAGAACATTAAAATATTATATTTGGAGAATTATGTGATACCATTTTAACAACCCAACCCCACCCTCCTTTTTTTTATTTTTTGAGCCAATCTCTCTTGCCCAGGCTAAGTGCTGTGGCATCAGCCTGGCTCACAGCAACTCCTGGGTTCAAGGGATCCTTCTGGCTCATGCCTGTAATCCTGATAGTCTGGGAGGCTGAGGCTGATGGATTGCTTGAACTCGGGGGTTGGTCCTAGTAAGAACAAGACACCTTGTTTCTATCAAAAAGTAACTATCCTGTAGTCCCAGCTACTAAGAAGGCTAAGGCAAGAGGTTCTCTTGAGCCCTGGAGTTTTGAGTTTACTGTGAGTTATGATGAAAACTTCCTTTAGCCACAATACTTGGAGGTGTACTTGACAGTATCTTGGCAATGACAAGTGACAACCTGTTTTTTCTCAAGGCACTAAGCACATCTCCAGTCCTTCTAACAACTCTGTGACACATTTTTTGCCATTTTGCAGATGACATGTTCTGTGATTTGAAGTCTTCACAGGGCACCCAGATAAATGCTTTAACAAAATGATAGCTGGGACCCCTTATTGTCATAATCTCAGATAATGGAGATCCATTAGGTTTCCCCAAACATCTGCCAATCTCAAGGATTGTTGTGCAATGATTCATTTAATTGCAATATTGAGAATTAAGGGATGTATAAATAGGAATATAGTTGAAAAGCCTTGGATTCTAAGGTGGATTAATAAATTCTCTAGAGATAATAGTAATTTAACCAACTTGAATAATCAACCTGTTTTATAGCCTTTATGAATCTTGTAACTACTTAGTTGGCTAAATGAACTTAAGTAAGCTTTTTGTTATGTTAAAATCTCCACCCTGGGAAGAAAGTATTATTTGGGACTTGTGTATTAACATGGCAAACGAACCACACATACCTAAGTAAAGGTACATCTCTACTTGTGATGACACTTCTTTACTACCCCAGAGAAACCCATGCCACTTTCCCCTGGGGAGACGAAGCATTCTCAGTGCTCTTCACTTGCAAATGGAAGTACTGATGAAGGCCCCTGTTCACATGGTGTCATTTGTTACTAGGCAGTAAACCATGATCTTTCAGATTAATGTCACATTTCTCCATGATTTCTCCTGTAGTGTTTGGTGTAAGAATCTAAGAATTGGTACTTTTTAGTAACATTCTGATGGTAATGTGCCTTAAAATATAAATTCAGTTTTTGTGTATTGCTCTGTAAACTAGTTTTTGAAGGGCTCAGGACATAGTTTTTCAAAAATGGCTGTGGAGGAGGAAGCCTAACCCTTTCCCTGTGACTGAACACAGGACCTGCAAATGGAACTATCAGGTTTCAGCAAAATATGAAATTAACTGAGAAATTTGAGAAAGCTAAAGCTTTGAAATGTATGTACTTTTTAAAGAATTCCTTGTATGTTAAATTTAAAATGTTTTAGAAAACTAATTTGTAGACAATTTGAAAAAATAGAATAAAGAAAAATGTTTAATTTCACTAAGATAATTTTTAATAGTTGGGTATTTTTCCTCCCATTTTGTTTTATAAGCGTAAGATAGACATTTTAAGTCAAAATCAGGAGCATATTATATATGTACATTTTTAACTCTTTCCTCATAACCACTGTGATTATGTTTCTTTTGAAAGATTATATTAGTAGCTGCATGTGCCATCAAATCCATGTGTTATTTAAATATTCCTTTTGAACATTTGGGCTATTTCCAGTTTTTGTTTACTGGACAAACTCGTAAACATTTTTATATCTGATTGTTTCATTTATGTTGATCACTTTTTAAAATCCACAAGCTGGTATTAAAGTACAATACTTAGAAAATTGAAGAACATTGTTTAATGTGAATGTAGTGCCAACTCTATCCAAGTGACCAAAATGAATTCTGTAACTCTTTGGGGTTTTGATTTTGGAAAAAAAAAAAAAGCTTTTACTGAATCCAGTTCTGTGTGTGTGACAAAGTATTCTTGACAGGTTCCTAAAAAGACATGTGAATATAGTCAGTGGTTTTCTTTTTAAAGTCTAGTATTTCTCCCTCTCTTGAATTGCTTATAAATTATATTAGAAGATTGAGGGAGTCCTTTGCATTAAAAGCAGAAATCGTCATAGGTTTGGATAAGCAAATCGTTTGTTTTCAGCAGCCTTATGACATAAAAACTTTACCCTAACGATTAAGAAGAGCCTGGGTTCCCCAAATTTTGATAGTCTGGGCTATGTCCATCTTTAACTGTAAACTGCATCTTTTATCAACCAGTATCATGTAGTCCTTGTGGAATAAGATGGTGAAGCAGATCTGAATATTAACATTTTTCTCTAAGGTAGATTATTTTTGATAATTATTCTGTAATTAGATGTTAGAAGTGGAACAAGTGGTATGCTGGAGTTACTACCACATCTCAGCTTGTGAGAGCCCGTCATGTCATTTGCCTCCAGCTATGCATTCAGCAACTGTCTTGTGCCTTGAAATTGTTACGGTAAGAGCATTTACACCTGGGAAATTGCTACAAACACCCCCCCCACCTCCACTCACACCAGGGAGCTAGAGGTTAAATATTACCGTAATGCCACTGACGGTACCATCTATTATCACAATTTGCATATGATGCTGTTGGTACTAAAAGTTCTGATGGTACATAATATGGTACATATTTGATAATGTCTTGCACTTAAAATTTTTTCTTATAGATGCTTATTAACACTTTGATTCTGTAAGTATCCTGGGATTTGATTTTATGAAATAAAAAATGAATCCTTATCACATCCAGTTCTCTGTGTGAATGTAGAATAGGGGAAAATTAAAAATCTTGCAAAGGCAAAAGTATCATTTCTTTAAGGAATGAAAGCTAGATGTGATAAACACTGTTTTCTAAACTTAACACCATGAGTTTCGTTTCTTAGTTTAGTCCGCTGTAACAAATTATTGTAGACTGGCTTAAACAACATTACTTATTTCTCACACATCTGGAAGCTCAGAGTCCAAGATCAAGGTGCCAGGAGATTCTGTGTCTGGAATAATGATGGCAATCTCTTTGCAGTATCTTCATACAACAAACAATTGTCTTGTATCCCTTCTTACAAGGGCACTTGTCTTATCATGAAGCCTCCCCCCTCACGACCTAAGTACCCACCCCTTAATACCATCCCATTGGGATTTAAGATTCAATATAGATTTGGGGGGGGGACACAAACATTCAGTCAATAAAACTTTCTAATTTGAAGCATAAGATCCATAATAATTATGAATCAAAAGATGCTTTCTAAATATTAGATATTTAATAATTTATAACTTGATTATACTGGGTGGGCCATAAAGTTAAAATTGCACCGTATTTTAAATTGTACATGAACTTTATGCCCACCCTGTATAGGTATTTTTGCCATACATTTACATTATTTTATAATTTGTTTTAGCTTTAATTCGTTCCCTCAAAGAGTGTAAGAAAATACCATGTGCCAGAAACTGTCCTGCTTGATAGATAGATACAATAGATAGATACTAATAGAATAGTCAACACCAAACAGACTAGACTCTTCCCTTGCCTCATGGTAAATAGGAGAGAGAATATTAAATGAGAAACATGTAAACATATTTGTAATTACACACACTAGGATATGAAGGGAAACTCCATGGTCTGTTGAGAGAACCTCTTGGGGCGGTAAGGTAGGCTTTTCTGGGGAAGTGATGGTTAAGCTCAGAGTAAGGTTAAGTAGGTGTTAACTGGATTGCAGTAAGAGAGAACATTCCAGATGTAGGAACAAGCAATAGCAACCAACACCATTGACCTATATAGTCCCAGCTACAGGAGGCCAGGAGTTTGAGGCTAGCCTAAGCAAGATAGTGATAGTCTTCCTCTTCAAAAAATTGAAGTAAATAAAGTGAATTCATGCAATCCAATTCACTCAATATTTAGAGCTCTGTAATCTGAAATGTGGAGCAAATTGCTAATCACTAAGAAGGAACATCCTTTTTGGCACATAGATTTAACTAACACACCTACATGGCCCCAGGGCCAGATCATGCCACTTTACATCCTAAGGGAGACCAGTGTAATCCTAGCACTATGGGAGGCCGAGGTGGGTAGATTGCCTGAGCTCACAGGTTCAAGACCAGCCTCAGGCAGAGCGAGACTACATCTCTAAAAAATAGCTGGGTGTTGCGGCAGGCGCTTCCCCAGCTACTTGGGGAAGCTGAGGCAAGAGAATCAATTGAGTCCCAGAGTTTGAGGTTGCTGTTAGCGAGGATGCCATGGCATTCTACCAAGGGTGACAAACGAAGACTCTGTCTCAAAAGAAAAAAAAAAAAAAAGCTTTCCTAAACTGCTTGTTTTTGTTAGGAGCAGAGAAACTTTCCTCCACATTGGGGAATATTTAAATTATGGAGTTCCTTTGATAATTTAGGCACCAACTTTCTACTCAGGAAGAAAAAGATTGAATTTATTGACTGAATAGCCCCTCATTCAGTCAGCGTCTATATTCCTTGGCCCAGGCAAATAGCATGAAGGCTTTGCCTTCCCAACTCTTTCTAGGGTTGGCAATAAACTCACAGCTTGACATGCCTAAAGAACAAATGGTCTTGGGGAAAATTCAAGTGTTTGTTACCTCTTTAGTGTAAGTCATATAAAGATGGTGCAAGCAGTATGCTCTCTACCACAGTAGGCAATACATAAATCAATGGGCATGACTGTATTCCAATAAAGCTTTATTTACAAATGATGTCTTGTTAGATTTGGCCCTTAGGTCATTGTTTGTGGACCCTGCTCCAGGTGATCCTGCTTCCAGTCACAGCTGCCATGTGACCACATCTGCAACTGCATGAGAGACCTCAAGTAAGACCAGGAGAAAACTGCATTGTTAAGTCTAATCAGCCCAATGGATGGTGGGAAAAAATAAAATGGCTGTTTTTTTAGTCCCACGAAAATTTAAGGAGGTTCGTTACGTAGCAAAATATTTAAAGTGAAATCTTTAAATATTTCTTTTTCCTTACATACCTCTTAAAGGATTTTAAAAAGCTATGTAGACCCATACACATTTTTAGATTTTCATCTAAAACTTCTCATTGGCCAGGCGTGGTGGCCCACACCTGTAATCCTAGCACTCAGGGAGGCAGAGGTGGTTAGATTTGCTTGATCTCAGGCGTTCCAGACCAGCCTGAGCAAGAGTGAGACCCTCTCTCTAAAAAAAAAAATGATTGGAAGTTGTGGTAGGTGCTTGTAGTCCCAGCCACTCAGAAGGGTGAGCCCAAGAGTTTGAAGTTGCTGTGAACTCTGACACTATGTACGGCACCTTACAGAAGGTGATAAAGTGAGACTGTCCCCCCAAAAATTGCAATGTTCTAGTATCCCTTGGAATGTCTTCTTGTAACTGGAGACTGAAGGTACCCCAAGGGCATGGAGTACCCCAATTTGAAGATCCTTTTTATGGATTTAGGGTGGAAATAGGGTTGTGCTATAATAGTCCTTCAAAGGCCTGGACCATAGTGTTGATTCTTCCACTGCCTTTTTTTTTTTTTTTTTTTTTGTAGAGACAGAGTCTCATTTTACCGCCCTCGGTAGAGTGCCGTGACGTCTCAGGACTCACAGCAACCTCCAGCTCTTGGGCTTCCGCGATTCTCCTGCCTCAGCCTCCAGAGCAGCTGGGACTACAGGCGCCCGCCACAACGCCCGGCTATTTTTTGGTTGCAGTTCGGCCGGGGCTGGGTTTGAACCCGCCACCCTCCGTATATGGGGCCGGCCCCCTACTCACTGAGCCACAGGCGCCACCTGTCTGCCACTAACTATTAACACTTCTGTTATCTGCAGTAAGTCACTTACCTGCTCTGGGAGATTGGATTAGTGATCTCCAAAGTCTTACATTCATGGATTCATTCATTCATTTTATTGTCCTGCTGATGGATTGGACCATGCTTCAGTCACTGGACAGGGCTGTGATGGTGAAGATGATCCCAGTGCCATCCAGGAGCTCACAGTCTCACTGTTCAGTTAAGCCGATTATAACTCTTGGTAGATTAATTTAAATACATGATTCAAGCCTGGGCAGAACCTATGAGGCTCTTGGGAAATTTCTTGGGCCACTGATGCTAGATATTCTGTCACGTGTAGGTCAATCTTCAACAAATTGTTGAGTCTTACATGACTACCCAAAATCCACTCAGATTTTTATGTAAGTGGAAAACCTATTTGTTATTATCCAAGGCTTGGTAAACTCCACTTAAATGTAAGCACACAGTATTTTTCATATGGTTTCAATTAATACTGAAATCTCCAGGAACGCAACCACTATGTAAAGTCAGGGGAAGTTATATTTTTCTCCTGAATATTACCTGGACAAAAGCAACATTTTGGGGGGAAAAAAAATCCATAAAACTTTGATCTTCTGCAAGGCATTTTAAGATTCTCAATTTTAAGAAAAAATATAACTGGGTGAATTTGCTGACTTACCTTTTTTTCTTAACATTTTTGGTGCTGGATATTGTTTGTACAAAATCTGATTAACAGCAAATTAATTTGTAGTATAATATATAAATCTATCATGTGGCAAGAGCACCTTGATTTCTAAATGTTTTGCTTTCTGAACAAGTGTGAGAACCACTACTGTGGGCAACTGGGAAACATCAAAGGGTTTTAATTCCATTAGCATTTAGAAAGTTTCTTTTACTGGCTTGAAGAATTCATGGTAATTCATTTAACAAACATTAAGTGTGCACAGCATGAATACCAGACACTGCTGGTGCTGACCCTGAGGGGAATTTCTGGATTACACAGTCTCCCCGCTCTCTAACCCACCTTCCTTACACCCTCTTTCCACACACAGGTATGGGTCTTGGTACAGTGGACAAAGTATGAGCTCGACTGTTCAGTCATTACATGACCTTGAAAAGTTACTTAAATTCTCTGAGTCTGTTTTATGAACCCCTGAAAGGGGAATCAAAATTTCTATCTACCAAGATTGTTACACATACAAGGATTAAGTGTGCCTGCCACCTATTAGGTAATTAGTAAATGTGATAGTTTCCTTTACATCTCTCTTTAAAAACTAATCTCACAACTCATCTGCCGTGAGCCATTGTGAGAATATATGAGTCAGTGTGTTCCCTCCAGGAGTATTTACATTTTTAGTTTTATGATTCCTGATAGTGGGTTGAAAGACTGACTTCTGCTAACGGAATTTCAAGCAGGTGAAGCTGGTAACTCAATCTGTTCTGAGTCAAGGATCACCCTATTCAATATGAATACAGAACTAACACTGGGGTTGCTATGCCTTTAAAAATTGACATCAGAAGCTCAGATGAGGTTTACAGCTGAAATTTCCTTTTGTGTTTCAAAAACCTGAGCTTGACAACAGAGTCAATGGTTCTCATACCTAAATTCACTTTGGACTCTTCTGGGTGAGCTTGTTAAAATTCAGATTTGTGGGCAGGCTCAGTGGCTCATACCTGTAATCCTAGCACTTTGGGATAACGAGGTAGGAAGATCCCTTGAGGCCAGGGCTTCAAGACTGGCCTGGGCAACTGCAAGATCTCATCTCTACAAAAAATTTTAAAACTTAGCCACGTGTGGTGGCACATTTCTGTAGTCCCAGCTACTTGAGAGGCTGAGGCAGGAGAATCTACTTGAGCCCAGGAATTTGAGGTTGCAGTGAACTATGATGATGCCACTGTGCTCTAGTCTGGGTGACAGAGCAAGACCTTGTCTCAAAAATGAATAACAAAAATTTAGACTCCATCTGAATACAGACGTCCATTAGCATCTTAGCAGGTCAAGCCAAGAGCCTGAATTTTAACAGATCTCCTAGCTAATTCTCACCAAGATGGGACTTGAATTGCCTTTTCACAAAGATAGGGTAGAAAATACATATTATTTGGTGTTAGGCAAATATGGGGTTAAGCCATAGGTCTTCTATGAACCAATTATATGACTGTGAGCAATTTTCCTACCTTCCTCACTTCACCTATACAAAATGAAGATCAATAGTCACAACTGCAAAGGTTCTGACGGTTGCTGAAATACCCACTGTCGTCCACACCACAGGGTGCACGGTCTGTTGTGGAGTTTCCAGTTCAGCTCTCTTTCCTGCTTCTAGTAAAAGAACCCCTTCTTACATGCATACAGAGAAACAGCGTGCATCAAGAGGGTCAGACTGGAGTCTCCTCATTCTGAATGATTAAAGAGAAACGATAATATTGGAAATAAACCAAAAAGTCAACTGATAGCCTCCTATGTCATGGTTTACCCCCACATTTTGTTTTTTTCTCTTTGTAAGGAATTACACACATAACAGGGGCTGAAAGTGCCAAGATGTATTTGATTAGTTCTGGGCAGAAGTGTGTTAGGGCATCTGAAAACCACAACTGGAGTCATCATTTCTGATGGGCCTAGTGCTCTGGGTATTTCCTTTCAACTGAACTTGGAGAAAAGTACTTTGATATAATATACATACGGAAATCTTTTACAACATTCTTTAAACGTTAGATATTTTATTCAGCATATACAAAAAAGCATACTTTTCTCTTCAATGTGTGCAAGTATGAGTAAATTCCTTGTCATTTCTGGGCTAGAACGTTTTTGTTTTGTTTTGTTCAATTGACCTCAGTGTGTATCAAAGGTCTAAACTGACAGCCCTAGAGACAGGCGTCTTTTTTGTCTGGCTTCTGGCAGACAACAGAAGCAGCTGCTGCTTAAACGTACCCCAAATACTTTATCTCTGGAAAGATCATTCTGGGAGGTGAGAAGGCACTTTGATTTCTCATTCCCTCTGAAATGTGTCAGGGGGAGTTGGTGGTGGTGTGGCTGGTCATTTACACAGGTCTTTGGTTATAAGGCCATTGTCACATTTCACATGTACAATCAAATTGCAACCTGGGTTCTGGCTCAAATTCTTTTGAAGAGATTTAAGTCTGTTGTTTTAGATGCTATTCCTAATCTTGGGGTAAATAACACATTCCTTGGAAAAATATTCTTCAATTGTAAAAATCTATTAGTAGTGGTTACTTTCAGGGATAAGGACTAAGGAAGAAGAGAAGATGATAAGGGGAAGGCGGTGTTTGCTTTTCATTCTTTTATCCTTTTTTCTCTTTTAGGACTCGGAACATGTCATCTTGTTTTTTTAAAAACAGGAATCACCTGCATCATGGTGTTGCAGGCCATTTTTGTTATTTATTCCTTACAAATTTCTGAATTGAAAAATGAAATCTAATAAGTATACTTTTAAAAGCTTAATTAGAAATTATTTTTTAAAAATCCAACTACCAAAACTTGCCAAATACACTTTTTTAAAACTTTGCAAATCTATATGATTTGCAAGGCAACTAGATACAAAAAAATACCCTGGGTTTGATATTTTATTCTTCTGAAAATGATGCTTTCACAAAATATTTCTTTCATCATTAAAAGAATAAATCATTTGCATTTTAAAGATGCTCGAATGCGTGGGAAGCAGCCTTTTCCATTTATGAAATGTTTAGTTGCACTTATCTGATCACAACATTGAGGTGAGTTTCTCTTAAATAAGTTTGCCTTTTCATTATGCTTGCAGATGTAGTTTGTAAATCTCAAGGAATCAAGAATACATTTTGGAAGAATAAAATTATGCAGGGTTGTGATTCCTATAAAAGAGAACTCCTGCCCTGCTGTGGCCACAGAAAGGAATTACACACGAGCAGCTGTCAGAAAAACATACTGTTGTTATTTAGTTGAACTGTACTAGATTTGCAAGCAAAGTAAAAAATGTGTAGATCTACAATAATTTTTCTTTTTTTAATTTTTTACAATAATTTTTCTTTAAAACATTTTAATATCTATGTGTTTTAATTGGGATCCCCAATGCTACACAGTAATCCAGTGTTCACAGCAGCTTCCTGGAGTCTTTACCCTTCTCCCTAATCCAACATTCACTCCCAGTGGCTTTTTTTTTTTTTTTTTTTTTGAGAGAGAGAGAGAGTCTCACTATGTCACACTCGGTTGAGTGCCGTGGTGTCACAGCTCACAGAACCTCCAACTCTTGGGCTTAAGTGATTCTCTTGCCTCAGCCTCCCAAGTAGCTGAGGCTACAGGCTCCCTCCACAACACTCAGCTATATTTTGGTTGCGGTTGTCATTGTTCTTTAGCTGGCTCCAGGCCAGGTTTGGACCTGCCACCCTTGGTGTGGCGCCATAACCACTGTGCTACGGGTGCTGAGCCCCAGTGGCCTTCTGATGGCTGAAAAATAGAAAGTATCACATAGGAACTTACAGAACTTCCTTTTCCTCTTTGGCACCCCAAAACTTTAATATACCTAAATGCATGAGCTTTGGGGTCAGCAGGCCATGGCTCTACCACTTTCTGGCTGTGTCAACTTGAGCATGTTGCCCAATCTCTATAAGCCTCAGTTTCCTTATCTAAAAAATGAAATCAATAGGGGAAGAGGGATGGAGGTTGGGTAAATTCCTACTCAACAGGTACGTTGCACAGGTATATCACACACTACCTGTGTGTAGGACACACCTACAAAGCAGACTTTAACCTTACAGATGCAAACTATGGAATCTGTTAGTACCCCCACATTAATCTGAAATTTTTAAAAGTGAAATCAATAATGCCTAGTCCAAAGAATTATCTGATGGACTTGATAAGGCAGCCTAGTACAACTCCTGTGCCTGGTAGACGCCGTGTGTTGGTTGCTTTCTACCTCTAATCTCCCTTTCTCTGTCTTTTCTTTAGAAGATGGCTTCAGTTTTTTCCAAGGTAAACTTTACCCCTGTTGAGCTCTATCCCACTGCTCTCCTGTCCTAATTTTGTTGTCACTTAACTCCTTCCCCTCCCTCTGATATCTTTGGTCCTTTTTCTCCACAGTTTTCTTCCTTCCTCTTATACAAACGTGCTCAAGTCTCACCATCCTTAGAAACCTCTCTGCCTTCCACCTCAGCTCTCTCACACCCAGCTGTGCTGGGTGGATAAATCACTGTCTCCCATTATTTTTTAAATTCCCATCACTTTTTCTTTCCTCTGTAATCTGGCTTCTTTTGCCAACACACTGCTTAATCTCCATGGATGAATTCACCACAAATGTATAAGCACTGCTCAGTAATTAAATCATTATAACACTGTGTGCTTGACAATGTACTCACTGGACAAAAGTCACCAGTGACCAACTGTCAAACCCAATGACTTCCGTCCACTCTATCTGACTTGTTAGGAACTTCCCCATCTGAGGCTTCTCTGCTCCTGCTCCCTGGGCTCTTCTGCTCCTTTGATCTTGCTGTGTTTACTTTATAATATCCTCCTAATAATGTGGGTAATTCCCCAGGCATCCCAGTCAGCTCTCTTCCCTCTCACTCTTTTAATTTTATTTTGTGAGCTTTTCTATTTGTATTTTTTTTGAGACAGAGTCTCACTGTGTCACCCTCGGTAGAGTGCTGTGGCATCACAGGTCCACAGCTCACAGCAACCTCCAGCTCTTGGGTTTAAGTGATTCTCTCACCTCAGCCTCCAGAGTAACTGGGACTACAGGCACCCGCCACAATGCCCGGCTATTTTTTTGTTGCAGTTTAGCCAGGGCTGGATTCGAACCTGCCACCCTCAGTATATGGGGCTGGCCCCCTATCCACTGAGCCACAGGCACTGCCCTATTCTGTGAGCTTTCTGTAATTATACACTACATTTGATGGCTATGTGTGGACATTTTTCTAGGAAGAGAGTTCATAGCTTTTTTAAAAAATCAGCTTTGCAAAAAAGTCTATGATGCTTACAAAACATCAATAACAAAGCTCCTCCCTGCTCCATCCCATCCTTGGTTAGGCAAGTGATCCACTGTAACGGCTATCCCCCAGGTGCTGCAGACGCCGGCCTCTCTACCCCAGGCCTCTTTCCTGCTCTGCAGAGGCTGTCTTCTCACTCCACCAAGGGCCCATGGGAAGGGTCCTTCTGGGATAACAGTTCTCATCAGGCAGATGGCTGAACCTGTGCCTCCCTCTTCTTGCTCGCCCTGCTGAGAGGCCTCGTGTGGGACGTGTGATATGTAGTAGGTGGGTGCACATATAATCTGAATTCCTGAGGTATAGTAGCTCCGCTCTGACCTCAGACTGTGCTGTCCAGCACTTGCCCATTCTCCTCCTCTGGTTCCTGGAAAAACTTTCTTCTCTGGTCCAGCCTTCCACACAGCTGCAGAGTTGCCTGGAGCCATCATTATGCAGTTTGCTTTTGTCAGCGTCCTCCCTTCCCTGGGTACCCAAGCCCCACATCCATTTTGTGGTCCTACTATCTCTATCTACAAAAAAGGATCTTTCATAGTTTTTCCCTTCCCTCCTCATTCCCAGTCTGTCCCAGGCCCTCTCTATCCCTCATCTGAACTCCTCATTAAGGTCCCTAAAGGTCTCTTGCCTCAGATTTTTTGTCATTCCCTTCAGTCTTGGAAACGCGCATTTTTCAATTAAAAAAATTCTTGGATGCTTCTTTATGGCCTACATGATGAACTTTTTTTTTTTTTTTTTGAGACAGAGTCTCACTATGTCACCCTTGGTAGACTGCCATGGTGTCACAGCTCACAGCAACCTCAAACTCCTGAGCTCAAGCAATTCTCTTGCCTCAGCCTCCTCGGTAGCTGGGACTACAGGCATCCGCCACAACACCTGGCTGTTTTTAGAGATGAAGTCTCGCTCTTGCTCAGGCTGGCCTAAAACCTGTGAGCTCAGGCAATCCACCTGCCTCAGCCTCACAAATGCTGGGATTACAGGCATGAGCCACCAAGCCTGGCTCTACATGATGAAATCTAAACACATAGCATTGACCTCCCTCCCCAGGCAGGCTTCATTCTTCCTGTTCAGGTCAACTCTTCAGCGATTTTTCTTTCACACTTAACTCTTCTGTCATCCAGTCATTTTTCCATCACCTTTTAGACTCCCCATCTCTCTGCCTTTGCTCAGGCTGCTGCCAAAATCTAAAAAGCCTTTTCCAAACTGTTAAGAAATCCAGCTCCTCCATCAATGCCCCAGCTCAAATGTAAGGCTGCTTGTCCTACTTGTGAGAATGAATCACGGCTTCCTCGGGTCTCTCAAAGCAATTCTCAGCTCTGCCCTTGACTGCATGTGTGCAATGTGAGGGCTTCAATTTTAAGGCTATTGTGAACATCTACCCACTCCAGAAAGTAAAATTCTACAATGTCCTTTTTAATGATTGTATAATAATTCACTATATGGATGCTTTACAATTCATTTAATTAGTTCACTATTTTTAATTGGGTATTTTTAATCTTTAGAAGTAACTGAAGATCAAGTGGAAATTTATTTCACTAGTTTGAACAATAATTTTCTTACAGATAATAATGTCTCTTATAGCCTATACTAATTCAGAACTACGCAGTGAAGGCATTCTCTGAAATGTAGTTCCAGTTTAGCTGATTGACACAATACACATCCACCACAGTTGATACCTTCTGTACTTGGCATCCATTAAGCCAATTATTCTTGGCATAATGCAAGAATAGTTGCATTATGTTGGGTGCAATCATGAAGCAGCTATGAAGCAGCATCTTGATACCATCATCATCATCATGGTATACCACACAGCATTACTCTGGCCAAAGAATTCTTATGACAGAAGATAAGGAGTTAATAAAGATACCTTTTGGAATTATATTCAACTTACTTTTAAATTGAAGAAAATAAGAACATCATGATTGCACCCAACATAATGCAACTATCCTCAATACAACCGAAAAGTACTCTCTTCTCCAAAGAGGAAGCAAACTCTTAAAATGAGTCATAGTCCTTGTCTGATATCAAGTAGCTTAAATATTGAGAAGTTAAATACCATTTACAGCACACAATGGCTCTTGGAAGAGTCCTGCTCCTGAACATGTTGCCATCAAAAAGCCATTCCACCATCCCACTTAGCTGCTTCAGATAAGATCACTGAATTATCTGAACATGAACCAGTTGTCAAAATTTATTTGCTGTCAAAAAAATTCTTTGGCCAGAAGCAATGCTGTGTGGTATACCATGATGATGAATATGGCATCAAATAGGTCCACAGAATAGTGATTTTGATAGAAGCATTGTAGGTAAGGAAGGAAAATTTGTATCTAGTATGTCTTTTTCAATGAGAGCCAAGTACCTTCTGGCGATGGCCCTATGTATTTAACTTGCCACCAGGTGGCTGGCTCATCTCCTGCAGAATGGTCCCATATTGTGGACTCCTTGTTGTTTTCTATTGTTGGCAGGTTGGACATTCAGCACTGGCCTACCCACATCAGCCTTGGTGAGTAAGAGACCATACCTAACTCCCATACCTCCTTCCATGACCACTTCATCTGTGGGCCCATTGGGAAAGGGCAGAAATGGATAGGAAAAGTGGCTGGCTGACGTCTACATGAGTGATTTGATGAAGGCATGCTGCCATTGACACCCACATTTATTGGAAAACAGATCAGACAGTGCCAAAGTGGTGATGGGTAGTTAAGGTATCCTGGTAACTAACTGCCCAAAGCCAATAACTTGGTTCTTATGCACATGATTTTGAAGATCCACCTCTTAGTGGTTGCTGTTTGGTAAACATCCACTTAGGGCACAAATATCTTTACACTTTGCACCTAATCAGAAAGAGCTAGCCACACGACTCTCTTCCATGTCTCCTCAATCATTTTCCCAGTTGTGCTTTTTCTCATTTCCCCAGCATCCAGCCAAATGTTTAGCCACTGCCCGTGAATCACTGTCGACCTGCAACTCTTGCCATCACTCCTTCCAGGAAAAATAAATAGCCAGGAACTGCGAAAGTTCTAGCCAGTGGGAGAATTTTCCCTCATAACTTTTCTTCAATCCCACCTCTCCCTCCCAAAGTGAAGCTGTAGTGCAAAGCAATCTACTTTCAGGCAGTGCCAACATATTATGAAACAGGCCTCCAGTTTTTCTTCTTCAGTCAGCTACTCATAGGGCATTCTCCATAATGCCATAAATATAGGTTGAGAGACAAGAAGCAATGTAGCAGGACTGTGGGCCACGTGCATTTGGACTATTTCTCATACAACTTAACTTGTACCTTCAAGACCTACTTGAACTTGATCTTATGCATAACACTTTGATTTGATGAAGGAATGCTGCTGTGGACACCCACGTTTATTGGACGATAGATGAAGCAATACCAAATTGGTGATGGGTTTTTCAGATTTCATGACAACTTATTGTCCAAAAGCAAAAACTTGATCTCTACTAAGGTTCAGCAACAATTTCAGTGGAAATTATGGAGATTATTTCTCTGCGGAAGATAGCATAGGTTTTCTCTAAAGCCCTAGGGCTCTGTGCTATGATTTACTTATAGGCATCTGTCAAAAGCTCCATAGAGCATCCCTATCTGCCACAGACATTACAAGTAATATTGGCTCTGCTGAGTCATACACCTCAAGCGGCAGAGGAGTTTGCCATTGAAGAGTCTTTGAAGTTCTAATCAAAGTTAGCAGCTTATTGGATTACTGAGTATATAAGGTTGGAACAGTATGAATGAGTTATGGAAAACCCTAAGTAGTATGCTAAGCATTGTGTGTTTTTCTTGATGGAAGGGCAAGTCAGAAGCAGCAACTATCTGTCAGCTTAAAAGCGATATCTGAGGTGTTACAGATCCGTGGATCCTTGGAAATTTCACTGAGGAACACCTGCATTTTATTGGGCTTATTTTCCAGTCTCTAGCAGGCATATGTCCAACCAGTGTATCTAGTGTAGTTGCTACTTGAATCAGTAGCTCTAATAAGCATATCATAAATGCAATGGCACAGTGTGATATCCTGTAAATGAGAAGGCAATTAAAGTCCCTGCAAATCCAGTTATGACATAGGGGAGAATTGATACAGTGTTGAAATAGGACTGTGAAGGTGTATTGCTGACTCTGCCAGTGAAAGGCAAATGTCTTCTATGGTCTTTACCAACCAGTATAACTAAAAAAGCCATTTTCCAGATCAACAACTACCTAACAGGTGCCAAGGGATGTGCTTCAGCACCAAAACTACAAGTGGAACAGAAGCTGCAATTGGAGTTGCCATGTGATTAAGTTTACAATAATCCACTGTTCTCCAGATCCATCTTTCTTTTGCAGGGGCCAGATTGACTAATTGAGTAGAATGTGGTAGGAATCACCACTAGGCATCTTTAAAGTCCTTGAGGGTGCATCAATCTCTGCATTATTTTAGATTTTTTGCTTCTACAGGTAAGAGCAGTTCTGCTAGTTATACTTACTCTTTCCAACCACGAGAGCCCTGGAGAAACCAATGTAAGGATTCTTCCATCTGCTGAGTATATTTATTTCAATTGTGTTTTCCAGAACTGAAATGAGAATGGTGATGAGAGGAAAGTTCTTCTATAAGCATCTCCATTATTTGATTTAATTAATTAATTTTACATTAGGCATGTACTTTGGTGGTGTCATAGGTCAATGTAACCTCAAACTCCTGGTCTCAAGCAACCCACCTGCCTTAGCCTTCCAACTAGCTGGGACAATAGCTGCACATCCTCACGCACCTGTTTAATTAATTTTTCTATTTATTGTACACTTGGGTGATTTATTGTGCTTGAGTGATCCTCCTACCTTGGACTTCCAAAGTGCGGGGATTACAGGCGTGAACCACTGTGCCTGGCCTACTTACATAATTTCAAAGACAATTTTCAGAATTTGAAATAATCACACAATAACAAACCCCACAATATTTCATTAGAAGAGTTTATGTTTAGATTGTGAGACATAACAGTGCATAACACTGCCTGGCACAAAGTTACAACTCAATAAATACCTGATAAACTGGGGAGACAAAAATTCTCCTGCCTGTACAGAACCTACTAGGAAAAAACAATCTAAGAGATTGTCAACCACTCTGCAAAATGTCTTAGTAAAGAAATCTGAGTTAATATTACATGTTAACGATCCTACAGAAAAAAAAGCTACTAATTTCCTCCCTAGCTCATATTTAAATAAACTGAAGTCAATAGTATTTAATAGCTTTTGTAGCTCTAGTTTGTTTAGAACTTAGTTAAAAAACTTAACCTTATTTTGTAATCTTCCTTCTCTTTTGACTGGCAGCGTTATTCCTGACTTTAAGGCTTTTTATTAAGATTTTCTACATTAAACACAAAAATCTTAGTAGCTATCAGTTTTACGCTTTTTTTCCTTTTTCTGAGTGTGTATTTGCTTTTGCGTATTAAGAATGCTAATTTTAGCTTTTATGTGTAGTTTAAGATGACAGGCTATCCTAAATCTTTGTTTCTTCAAACATTTTTCCTTCTTCATGTACACAAAATAGCCACCCATGGAATGAATAGATTGTATGTCCGTTTAAGGGCATGCTCTAATGTCCATGGCTATATTCATTATTATTGCTTTGTTTTTTAGTTTATAGAGTTGAATGTGTTTAGGAATTGCTGGTTAGCACATGGATTCTAACAGATGTGGTGCATATCTTACTCATGAAAGCTTTCTTTTGTATGAGGCTTATGGAATATTACAAACTTACGTGGAAAAATATTACAAAGTTTAAGATGTTAAAATACAATAATGAATTGGTTCCTGGAGCAAATTTACTTTTTGGAACACAGATAAGAAAGTGAGATTAATAACTCAATATGTAGATAAATGTGAAGTGTTCTGACTTGGCAGTTTTATTCTTTATAAAATACATTTTTGGGAAAAATTTATGTGTTAATGATTTCTATATCTTCTCCTACAGTATATGTTATTATACAGAATTATTTAGTCCCAGAATATGTAGGAAGAAGGATAGGCATATAAATGTGTACCATCTTAAATACCTTAAATCCATTTTCCTTTTATAACAATTTGCCTTTTAATTCAATTGCAGACTATACTACACTTTATGAATTTATTTCACTTCCTAAGCTTCAATTTTATCAAATGAAAAGTGGTGACACTAGTAGTTACTTAATAGAATTATCATGAAAATTAAATAAGAACAAATACAAATCACTTTACCATAGAATCTGCCAAGCAATGATTAATTAGTGTTAGTTTCCTTTTTGAAGTTATAAAAAAATTTTCAAAACTTTAATACTTAAACGTTTTTCTTTATTTTTTCAAAGCAACTTTTTTTTTTTTTTTTGGAGACAGTCTCACTACATTGACCTTGGTAGAGTGCTATGGTGTCATAGCTCACAGCAACCTCAAACTCTAAAACTCAGTGATTCTCTTGCCTCAGCCTCCCAAGTACCTGGGGCTACAGGCGCACACCAAAATGCCCCAGGGGGGTCTCACTCTTGCTCAGGCTGGTCTCCAACCTGTGAGCTCAGGACAATCCACGTTCCTTAGCCTCCCAGAGTGCTAGGACTATAGGCATGAGCCAATGCACCCAGCATAAAAGCAACATATTTTTTAATTATTCCAAAGTTTTGATTATTTATAAAACCATGAAAATTTTCGAAACAAAGAAACTTCCTACATATTAATGCTGTTTTTGAGGCCAGGCATGGTAATTCCAGCACTCTGGGAAGCGGAGATGGAGGGAATCCCATGAGGTCAGGGATTCGAGACAAGCCTGGGCAGCATAATAAATCTGGTGTCTACAGAAAATAAACAAATTTGCAAGGAATGGTGGCATGTGCCTGTAGTCTTAGCTACTCTGGAGGCTGAGGTAGGAGACCACTTGAACCCAGGAGTTAGAGCAGGCATCCTCAAACTTTTTAAACAGGGGGCCAATTCACTGTCCCTCAAACCATTGGAGGGCCAGACTATAGTTTAAAAAAAACAAAAACAAAACTATGAACAAATTCCTATGCACACTGCACATGTCTTATTTTGAAGTAAAAAACAAAGCGGGAACAAATACAATTCAGACCGCTTCATGTGGCCCTATGGCCACAGTTTGAGGACGCCTGAGTTAAGGCTGCAGTGAGGCTATCTATGATTGCGCGACTGGTACTTCAGCCTGAGCAACAGAGCAAACTCTCAAAAAAAAAAAAAAAAAAAAAAAAGCTGGTTGCTGGTTCTGGTGTAAATGCACTTTATTAACTTTGTTACTGGGACCTACATAACCTCAGATTCATGTACCCCCCTTAAATTGGTGAATAAGCATCTGAGGAGATCACACTAATGAATAGTAAGAACAGCAAGCCTCATCTGTACTTAGGATTAGATACTACAATGTCTGTAAATATT
Organism: Loris lydekkerianus; assembly: GCA_963574355.1. Taxonomy (NCBI): domain Eukaryota; kingdom Metazoa; phylum Chordata; class Mammalia; order Primates; family Lorisidae; genus Loris; species Loris lydekkerianus. Next base: position 33,740 of record CAUYPK010163348.1, read on the forward strand.
TTTATGATTATGGTCTTCAAACAATTTCTCAATAATTGAGTCATTAACTGACTAAAAGTGCAGAACCAGTTCATAGCATCCTGTAAAAACCCCATCAGCTTAGAAATAAGCAAACAAAAATATACAAACATTGGCTCAATAATGTGTCAGTATGTTCTCGTTTTGTATAATCAGTCACTCTTACTCCAAAAGAAAATTGACATTTGTAAAGTCTCGAAAGATTATATAAAAAAGAAAAACAAAATAGAAAACAAAAAAACCTCTTAGAACATCCAATCCATCTCCAAAGACAAATTTTCTGTTATTTTATCTTTTAATCTATTTAGATTGTAAATGTAGCCCAGGCCAGAGTTGATGGTGGCCCACACCAGCGGTGAATGGAGAGGAATAAATGAACTAGAGGTATTTTGCCAGTACACCCAAAAAGATCTGCTATTTTGGAAGCGGAAGGTTAATAAGGAAAGAAATCAGGATGAATTCAAGATTTTCGGTCTGAGTGATTTTACCATGTACCAACAACCGCTTCTACTACATCGGGAAGTATAAATTCAACAACGTATGGCTTTCTCAATCCCTTGAAAAAACCGCCAACAGAAAAGGTAGGGCTTTCTGAAGGTTCCCATTCATCCTCCGCCTCTGGGAACCTAGATCGCCTCGTATCCAATCAGCTTCCAAAGCCCCCGCGTCAGGAAGTGGGAGGGGCTCAGACGGGTTCAGCTACGTCTGCTTCCCCGGCTTGGCCACGTTTGAAGCCCTCTAGGTCCTTGAAGGTACATAAACCACTTTCAGATCTGTTGGCCACGAATTGAGTTTCTATTCCAATTTAAGGTTAATAAGATTATATAATTAATTATATTTCTCCTATAATTTATTCGTTTATTTAGGTTCTTAATTTCTTCGATGGGTATATAAACTACCTCCGAGCTTTGCGGATCTGCGGCTCCCTTCGCCGCGCACGCGCAGGTAATCACAGAAGCCGGGCCTGTTTCCGGGTGGCGCGTGGGGCTCCAGGCCCAGAGCTGCCCCGGCTGCCGCCAACATGGAGACTTTGTACCGGGTCCCGTTCTTAGTGCTCGAATGTCCCAACCTGAAGCTGAAGAAGCCGCCCTGGTTGCACATGCCGTCGGCTATGACGGTGTACGCTCTGGTGGTGGTGTCTTACTTCCTCATCACCGGAGGTAACTCGGGCTGCCGGGGGCCCGAGAGGCTGAGGCGCCGAGAGCTGACCCGCCCCGGGAGGCGAGTCTGGTCGGCTGCTCTTGGCGCTGGGGAAAGCATCTCTCTGCTCTGGATCTTTTAGTAAGGCGGAGGGAAGTTCTGGGGTCCCGAGTGTTAGCCTCCAGGTTTATTTGCCCTCACTCCCTGCCTTGTATCTTGAGACAACTCATCTTCTCACTCCCTTTCCCTTTCTTTCTAGCCTCTTATGCCATGGATCCGAGTCAAATGTATTTTTCAAGCCCAGAATTGTTGCTTTTTTTATTGCTTGCCATATGTTGTTTGATAAAGGTGCTGAGAAAGTCCATTTTTTCCCACTTTGCTTCCACAGTTGGTAAAGTGCTTATGGGGCTTTAAACTTCTTTGTCTGCAGTCCCAGGAACTGGGAAGAGATTTGACAGTTTTTATGTTTGTTAGCTCAAACTGAGGGTCCCGTGTTCCTTTTTACATACTCTACAATAGATATGAATAGCATTTGCCAAAACCACGGTTTTGGTAAATATTTGAGATTAGGGATGAGATTTGCAGAAGATAATGGGACAGAAATTGAGAATTTAAAAAACAAAACTAGCATTAACTATTAAACGCTTCTGAATCATTTATCCTTTTTTCCTGTCCTTTTCAAATAGAAAATTGCAAAGGGGCGTGCCCTTGTATGTTGGTGAGTTGGCATTCTGACTGCAGTCTTTTTACATACGCCACCCTTTCAAGCCTCAGTTCAGAGAGTTAGGCAGAGCTGTGCTACAGTACTTTTAGATTTGGGGGAAGTGATGTTCTTAATTTGGAAATTATAAAATTAAAGCTCTGCAGATTAAGGACAGTAAAAGTTCTTTTAAGGGAATAGCCATATAATCATTATTTTTTATGTATGTTTTGTGAGAATAGTTGGCACTGAAGAGAGGATATGAAACTTAAAGAGGTTACCCCTCTCCCCAACCTAAAATAGTGAGTTATGTTTATTTAAGTAAATAATACTTTAAATATTTTTTAGTTGGTAAGATACTATTTAGTGTTGCATTAGCACTGATACTTGCTCAGCACATTAATAGCTCCTGTATTGAATAAACAAAATTTTAAATGCATGTGCTTTTTATTTTTATATAAAAAATTGAATAATAGAGTCTTCATTTGATAGTCTCTTTCACAAAACTCTTATTTCCCTTGGAGCCAGATCCTTTATGAGAAGCCTTAGTTTTCATCCTGGCAGCTGATTATTGTATTGGGGGATTCCACTGAGGGAAAGTAGAAAGGATATCTTTTAGTGGCCAAGGCCATCAGGTGTCATGTATGATGAATTATTTTTGCCACTGTGAGGAAAGCAGTCTCTTCTAAAAACTGTAACTGTGCATTTATAAATAAACGATATTTATTGCTGAAATAGCCAGCAAATAAGGTATTGAGTTCCTATTATTAATTTCTAGGTACTAGCTACTGGAGATAATTAAACAAGAGGACTCAGCCCTGCTGAAGCTTATAATGTCACGGTTGAGACATGTTAAATAGCACATAATTTTTTCTATTAAAAATTGTCACAAATGCAATGAAGGAAAATGAACAAGAGGTTATGAGAAAATGGTGGGCGTTGGGAGCATCATTTAAATTAGAATGTGGTTCCAATGACTTGTAAGTCAAAATCTAAAGAGTTGGGGGAAAGAATATGCTCAGCACAAGGAAAAGCAGGACAGATGTGGAATCTGGAGACCAGTTAGGTGGCTTTGGTAGTTGACTGACAATACTAGGTTGATAGCAGTAGAAATTGCAGAGAATTGAAAGCCTTGGGAACTCAACTTGGAGAGACTATAGAGCTAAGAAGACTGTGGACCAAGCCCTGAGGGACCCTAACTTTTAGTGGTTTTATATAAAAGAAGGGTCAGTAGAGAGGAAGCAAAAAACAAACAAAAACATGGAGAGGAATGTCATAACTATAAGGAGGGTTTTTTTCAAGAAAATTGGTTTAGTAAACTGGATTGAGTGCTTTTTGGGCAGCCTTGTAAGATAAAAACTGAAAAGTATCCATTGAATTTGACAACATGGAGGTCATTGGCAATCTGCAAGAGCAACATCAGTACTGGCAGACCCCAGATTGAAGTGAATTGAAAATGAAGGGTAAATAAGAAAAGGGAGATGGCAAAGTTGCCTAATTTTTTTCAGAAGGAAGTCTGACTCCCTTTCAAAAAGGAAGGATAGAAATAATATTGTTAGCTAAGAGGGTCTGAAGTATGGGGTATGGGGTGATGTAGAGAAAGAGAACTTGGAAATACAGGAGAAAGAACAGATGTCCAAAGAAGTGAAGTCCCTGAGAAGATAAGGGGGAGTGGAGTCCTGTTAATTGCCAAAGGCTCCTATAGAGATGGGGGCGTGACTCTTCTTTAGTGTACTTTAGCCACTACCAGGATTTCATAGATTTGGTGGGGAGAAGATAAGGGAATTGTTCTGTGAATGCATTGTCAGGCTAGGGTGAGAAAGGCACAGACTTGCTTTGCTTTAAGAAAAGCTAGAGTTGGGCTCCGCACCTGTAGCTCAAGCAGCTGGGGTGCCAGCCACATACACCGTAGCTGGCAGGTTTGAATCCAGCCCTAGCCTGTCAAACAACAATGACAACGACAACTAAAAAAAAAAAAAATAGCTGGGCGTTGTAGTGGGTGCCTGTAGTCCCACCTACTTGGGAGGCTGAAGCAAAAGAATTGCTTACGCCCAAGAATTTGAGGTTGCTGTGAGCTATAACAATGTGGCACTCTACCAAGGGTGACATAGTGAGACTCTGTCTCAAAAAAAGAAAAGCTAGAGTTGAAAGTAAAGAGTAGATGTTGATGGACATTAATGTTAATGATCATGATGACTTTATGACATAATGGTGGACATTAACATTAGTGGTTATGAATCTGTAGTCTGGCTGATGGAGTGGTTTTAAAATGTCCTTGTTTTAGGACATTTGTATTAGAATGTTTATTGCAGCACAGTTCATAATAGCTAAGACGTGGGAGCAACCCAAGTGCCCATCAACCTATGGATGGATTAATCAACTGGCATATGTATACCATGGAATACTATTTAGCCATAAAAAGATGGAGACTTTACGTCTTTTGTATTTACCTGGATGGAGTTCAAGCACACTCTTACTAGTAAAGTATCACAAGTATTCAGTGTATTCAACATTAATATGAAACCAATAGAAAAACAACTGTATACTCACACAAGAGAAAAACACAAGTGTATTCAAGTGTGGGGAAGAGGGAAGAAGGGAGAGGGATTGGTGATCTCTCAACTAACATGCACAATGTGAGGGTATACAGCTCACCTCCTCGGTGAAGTACAAGTTGTGTAGCTCAGCTGCAACGTGAACTTTACCTTAGAAGTGCAAATCATGTAACCTAATCATTTGTACTCTCATTAGTCAGAAATAAAAAATAGATAAAATTTCCTTTTACATTTAAGCAAGAAAATCTCTGGTTAACCTTTCAATTTATAGAAACAAATTCAAGCATATGTGGACTGTTTTATTGAACTAATATATAGCCATTAATGTAAAATCTTTATTGCAGAGTCATTCTTGAATATTAGCAATTGTTACTGAACAAAATTCCTTTATGAAATTTGTACTATTGTTTTAAGAGTGATTCTAAAACATTGAGTTTAATATCTGAATGGCTTATTGGAGGCTTAGATTAGCCTTATTTGATTATAATAATACAATCAAAACAGTCCTATTTAAAAGTAAACAAACCTTCAGAGACAATGAAAACTAATCCTGTTTTTAATTCAACTTACTTTGCTTTATTGTTTTTCACATAGGAATAATTTATGATGTGATTGTTGAACCTCCAAGTGTTGGCTCTATGACTGATGAACATGGGCATCAGAGGCCAGTAGCTTTCTTGGCCTACAGGTAAAAACAGCTTTTTGAATGATTTGGTGGTGGGTAAGAAGGTTGCTAGGGTATGCCTGCTTGTTTAAAAATATGGTAAAACCTATGAGATCCATCTGTATTTAGACAACAGCTATTTTAAAATGCTGAATTCTAAAATGTCAGGAAGTAGGGCAAGAGCAAGATTAGAACTATATTATTTATTCATTTATTAGGAAATAAAATATTTCACAGCAATCGTGTCACCAATTTAAAGAAGGGTATCAATTTAAAATACATTTGTAGACTATTTTGCTGGGGTCAACAAACTATATCCCTTTTTTTTTGTAAATAAAGTTTTATTGAAATCAAAACATGACCATTTGATTGTGTATGGTCTGTAGCTGCTTTAAAGCTATAGTAGCTGAGTCGAGTAATTACATACTCAGCCGGCATCCCTCAGATATTTACTGTGTTGGCATATAAGAAAGTATTTATGGACCCTTGGGCTAAACCATTAGAGAACAAAAATAATTTTCAAGACTTGAGGATTTCACTTCAGTAGTGAAACACCACTCCAGTGTGGTTGGTTCATCTGAACAATGCCTGTACTGCTTTTTAAGTTCTACTTCATACACTTCTACCTAAACATAGCTATGTGTTTATATTTATATTTACAGTAATGCTATTTATTCATGGAATGCTCCTGGAAATGTTTATTTTGATTCTCTTGAGAGGGGAGCTAAAGGAGATCTCCTAAGCTGATAGGAGATCTTGATACTAGGGAGGCTTTTTGTACTGTCTTCTTTTGTACTTGTTTGAATTTTGAACCTGGTGCATTCATTGTGTTTTACCTGAAAATACGTATACTTTCCTTATATATTCCTATGTAGAATCATCCCTTTAACAGGGAAATTTGCTTTTTGAAGTCTCTGAACTCTTTGAGAGTTTGTTGAAAGCTCTATTTTCCTAGAAAAATCAGACACACACACACAAATTTGCATACATTTATAAGGGTTTATAGTTCACTGAAGTCCTTGTGGGGTTCACGGAACCTTATTTGAACAGTTGCTTTTTTTTTTTTTTTTTTGAGACAGAGTCTCACTTTGTCACCCCCTGGTAGAGTGCTATGGTGTCATAGCTCACAGCAACCTCAAAACTCTTGGGTTTAAGCGATTCTCTTGCCTTAGCTTCCCAAGTAGCTGGGACTAGCTGGAACTACAGGCTCCTACCACAACTTCCAGCTATTTTTAGAGACTAGGTGTTGGTGTAGCTCAGGCTGGTCTTGAATCTGTGAGTTCAGGCGATCCACCGCCTTGGCTTCTCAGAGTGCTGGGATTACAGGTGTGAGCCACAGCACCCAGCCTGAACCATTGCTTTTAAAATATTTTCCTTTGAAATAAGTTTATTCATTATTACACAAAATTTCAAGAAACACTTTCAACCAATTTGAAATTAGTTTGAAATTTACAGTAAAAATGTAAATAACAAAGCTAAAGTTCTGAATAAATGGTTCACATAAATAAAATAATTGGCCTTTCTTAGCTAATATGTAAAATATGAGTGCTTATTTTATAGGTGGTTTTATTAGTTGAGGTTTTAAAACACTTTGAATGTAAGTTCCATGAAAACGAAGATTTTTGTGTTTTATTCATTGTTGTATCCCTGGTATCTAAAACAATGCTTGATACCTCATAGACTCTCAGTAAATATTTGTTTAATAAATGAACAGATGAATATCCTGAGGTATAGTAAAATAGTTGTAATGGTAAGAATAAAAAAATTAGCATAAAACGTTTTAGCATAAAACAAATAGGGATTTCAATTTAAGGAAAAAAATTTTCACTTTTCTGGAAATTTTTATTTATTGTTTTGCTATGGTTATTCTTTTCTTTTTCAGAGTAAATGGACAATATATTATGGAAGGACTTGCATCCAGCTTCCTGTTTACAATGGGAGGTTTAGGTTTCATAATCCTGGACCGATCCAATGCACCAAATATTCCAAAACTTAATAGATTTCTTCTTCTATTCATTGGATTCGTCTGTGTCCTATTGAGTTTTTTCATGGCTAGAGTATTCATGAGAATGAAACTGCCGTAAGTTATTTGTGTAATCAGCAGTATGTTGTAAATTAGTAAAATGATTTCCTAGACAGCATAAAATCATAGGAGATTTAACTTTGATTTAAACAGGTGAAAAATTTAAGAACCAAAGAAATATGTGACTTGCTCAAGGTAATACAGTTAGTAACAAAATTGAAACTAATAGGTCTTCTTCTTGGTTGTTATCCCCTTGCCCATTCATGAGAAAATTTATTTTGTCTTAGTATCACTGACTGAAGATAGTTATTTATGGTTTTCTAAAGTGCCCTGGTTAATCTGTAACATAGAATTATGGTAGTAATGATAATAGTAGGGAGTATTTTCAAGCCATTAATTGTTGGTGCTGTTTGAATGTTGGTATGAAGAAAACCTATAAGCCTTGAATGGGAAAGGAGAGTTGTTTTCTCACAGAGAAGGGAAAAAGATGTAGGTAGATAGATAGATAAGTATTTAAAGATTGATTCAGAGAAATGTTAATAATGTATTTTTTTTTTTTTTGAGACGGGAGTACAGGTGTCCACCACAATGCCTGGGTATTCTTTAGAGATGAGGTCTCACTCTTGTTCAGGCTAGTCTTGAACTAATAAGCTCAGGCAGTCCACCTGCCACAGCCTCCCAAGTGCTGAGATTACAGGCATGAGCCACCGCACCTGGCCTAAAATGTTAACATCTTCAGAAGAAAAATAAATTGGTTTTTGGCATATCTTACAATTCCTCTAACAATCATTAATTTGAAATATGGACAAATCTAATCACATTTTCATATATTCTGATTTCATTGCACTAACTCAGATAAGCATAACACAAAGATTAGCTCTTAGCAATTTTATTTTTAGGGACTGCTTAAATACCACTTGTCAACTCTACTGATTTCCTACTGTGTCTGTGGCTTAACCTGTCCGCTTTCTATAATACATCTGTGGTAGAATTTGCAGGCAATCAGGACTTACCTCACTGTCATCATGTTCCCATCTTAGCCCTGGCAGGGTGGGAAGAGAGGGCACAGGATTCTTTGTTAGCTGTATATCTGTGTGGCTGAATAGCCCCCTCAGTCTCCTGCCGGTGGCTTTTAGTTTCATCTGGGGAAAGCAGTTCTGGCCATTGGCTAAACTGTATGAAGATTTAAGTACTCCATCTTTTTTTTGTTCCTTGTTTTTCTGCATTGGCAATAAGTCAGCATAGCCTAGTAAAAGGTTACTGGTATGGAAGAGACTCAAGTTTTCATAGCAGAGCACAAAGAAAGGTTCCCAGAGAGGAAAAAGAGGCTATTAACAATCAATACTCCAAAAAGAGAAGGCATATCTGGAGGCATGTGGTAAAACAGAGGAAGTGACCTGGTTTTGCTTGTGGAACAGATTTGTTCTCATTCTTCCTTACAGGGCTAGGTCTCCCTAGGATGCATGTTGAGTAAGAAAAGAAGTAATTGTCGTTTAGCCAAGCTTGAGGGTGGGAGAAATTGGGTATACTCTTGGGTTTCAGTTATAGATTATGCTTAGATCTAATCAAAGCAGAATAGTGGTCAGAAAAAATCGCTACTTTCTGTAACTTGTTATGCACCTAAATCTGGGATTTGTTTTTTTTTTTTTGAGACAGAGTCTCACTTTGTTGCCCTTGGTAGAGTGCTCAAACAACCTCAAACTCCTGGGCTGATCCTCTTCCCGTAGCCTCCCAAGTAGCTGGGACTGCAGGCACCTGCCACAATGCCTGATTATTTTTAGAGACAGGGTCTCATTAGTTTTTTTTAATCTTTATTTTATTATTATTATGTTTATTGTTAAAACATAGCTGTGTACATTAGTGCAATCAAGGGGTACAATGTGCTGGTTTCATATACAATCTAAAATATTCTCATCAAAGTATTCAACGTAACCTTCATGGCATTTTCTTAGTTATTGTATGTAGACATTTATATTCTGCATTTAGTAAGTTTTGCCTGTACCCATTCTAAGATGTACTGTAGGTGTGGCCCCACCCATTACCCTCCCTCCTCCCTAACCTCCCTCCTCCCTTCCTCACCTTTTCTTCCCTAATTGCAATGGCTAAAAATTCCATTACAATGTTAAAGAGCATGGAGACAATGGGCAACCTGGTTCCTGATCTCAGTGGAAATGGTTTCAATTTAACTCCATTTAATACGATATTGGCTGTGGGTTTGCTGTAGATGGCCTCTAATAGTTTAAGAAATGTCCCTTGTATACCAATTTTCTTAAGTGTTCTGATCATGAAGGGATGCTGGATATTATCAAAAGCTTTTTCTGTGTCAATTTTTGAGAGAGTTGTATGGTCTTTATTTTTTAGTTTGTTTATGTGCTGAATTACATTTATAGATTTACATATATTGAACCAGCCTTGAGACCCTGGGATAAATCCCACTTGGTCATGGTGAATAATTTTTTTGATGTGTTGTTGGATTCTGTTTGTTAGGATCTTATTGATTATTTTAGCATCAATATTCATTAGTGATATTGGCCTATAATTTTGTTTTCTTGTTGGGTCTTTTCCTGTTTTGGGGATCAGGGTGATGTTTGCTTCATAGAATGTGTTGGGTAGTCTTCCTTCTGTTTCCACATTTTGGAGGGGTTGAGTAACATAGGTCCTAGTTCTTCTTTAAATGTTTGGTAGAATTCTGACGTAAAGCCATCTGGTCCTGGGCTTTTCTTTTTAGGGAGATTTTGTATAGTTGATGCTATTTCAGAAC